>LQRL01129420.1:8297-20605 GCA_001703475.1 Hydroides elegans | reverse complement strand
AATGTTACATAAAATAATTAGGTATTTAAGTGCTAAGAATATGGTAGAGACATTATAACAATGAATATAATTTCGTTGGTAACAGCGTTAACGTTTTTTTCGAACAAACATATTATTGCGTCATAAATTCCGAAGGTAACAGTTAAAATGTTACGTCACAAATGACAGGTGACATAGCAGTGCGTAGGCAATGTAATGCAATCCAAGGTGCAATTCAAGTAAAAATCAAAATGAAATCGTTATCATTTTTATCTAAAATGAAAATATATATATAGGATATGCACCAAGATATAATTAAAGTATACGTCTGTCTCAAATTGTTAGGTAAGCTTTTTATTGATAAAGAAATTTATGTAAATTAATATCTATTAATTAGGAATATATGATAATTTCTTCTCTGGATATTTCATTTCATTTATTCAAATATGATGCGATTGCAAAATATATTTTTGTTTATTTGAAATAAAACCCCTTTGCATTATGCGATAGTACATTCTAGTATATAGCTTACATGTATGCAGTTTAATTTACCTATTCAAATTGAAACTTACTTTGGTGTCTCGGTTGTACTTGTTCTTCGCTTCAACAAGCACTCGCATGAACTTCTGGTATTCGGGGTTCATCGCTCGCCCGATGCCTATTTTGCAAAAACGCTCAAAAGTAATTAATCCATATATAACACATCATACATGCATGTTTGAAAGAAATAGGCACGATAGCCATCAATCGATCATTTACTTTACATTAATAAAGAAATGCTTTAGAGTTAAATCAACTCAATATTTATAGATTAGGCGATATCCATCGCAATTTATATACTTTGGATCTCATGTTTCAATGGTATTTACATTTAAAATAGAAACAACCACGAAAAATTAATGAGCAAACAATGTTAAACAACTTCTTATAAGTTTTTAACGACAAAACATAGGCATCAGAGATGCAAAGCCCTCAGCCACGATAGCAATTCTCTAGTGAGGAGAAAAACTCTTATAAAGGGGCTTATAGGGTTTTTTATAAGTCCAGTTGGGCCATTTTCCCTGATCAGATATGGCTCATTTACAATCCCAACCTTTATGAGTACCCATACAAACTGTATGTCAAATATAATTGCGATTGGCGAAGAATTGTAGCCTTGAGTGTGTTCACAAGCTACCTTAATTGATATTTATGAAGGGACTTATAGGGGATTTTCTAAGTCCAGTGGGCCATTTTCCCTGGTCGGATATAGCTCATTTACAATCCCAACCTTTATTAGGACCTATACTATCTGTATGCCAAATATAATTGCGATCGGAGAAGAATTGTAGCCTTGAGTGTGTTCACAAGGTAATTGTTAACGGACGGACGGACAGACGGACACGACGATAGCAATAGCCTTCAGCCAAAGTGTTGGCTGAGGGCTAAAAATAAACATGGAAATACCCTGGTGCAAACGGACTGGATTTCTTATGCTGAGATTTATAAGACAAGTCGGACTGACCATCACCATATGATATTTTACATGTATCTTCGAGTACTACTATTCATTTTCTCTCCTTTTTGATTTTCTTGTTTGTTCACTTTCCTTCTTTTTTTTACACTTTTTTTTCTATGAAATCTCACCTCTAACAATGACTGCATTCACTATTAGAATAACCATGAATTTGCTGTAGCCGGCAGCTGCAACCATACCCTCTTGAGTGAACCAGTCTGTCCGACATAAAACAAAAGTTCCTGTGAAATTCATTTGAATCAAGGAAGTGGTATGACCGGTGAGACATTCTTTGTGAACACAATTTCAATCGTTTAGTTCAGGGCAAAATAGAGCCGCAAGTTTCATCTAAAATAGCAAAGAATGGTAAATCTGCCCATTCCTGCAACATTTTTCAAGGTCAAATGGTCCTCAGCTAAGACAATGCTTGGCTGCTTGGAGGATAGGTATTTTGCGATGTTAGTCCAAAACAAGACGATGAATGCTAAATCGACCGGTTCGCGTATCGTAAAATCATAACAATCAAACATCCCGTCCCACAAAATAAATTTGGGTCGGTAACCAGGGTATTTCCATGGCAACGAACGATAATCGGTCGCCATGTTACCTCGTATAATAACAGCTCCTTCAAGCAGGATAGCAAAGGCTGTCCCATATGCCACTCCACTATAGAGGCCAGCTAAAGTTAGGGCTCCTGAACAAAATACATATGTACACGTTTGCAAATGAAACATGCGTAATGTGCAAAACATTGTACTTTGATTCGGGCGTGTATGCAGAAAACTCGTGCATTTAAACATATTTGTATAATGTTACTTGACAAAATTCACTTATCAGAACGTGACAATTTAATGTATCCTGCTAAGATTGATCGCCAAAAACATGCTTCTTGATTCTAAACAATCATAATATGTGTATGCATGTGATAATGTTAATTTCACTATAACTTGATTACCGGAAACAAAAAACTTTATACGATGAACCATACTATTGAGCGTAATCTCATGACAAGAAACACACGTTTGAAAAATACAGCTTTAAATTTTTTTAATATGTTGACAATATGGCATTCAAGGAATGATTGGCATGATTTGACATAATCATTTGACTACTTATCTGCAATCATTTTTTTTTTAGTCAAAGAGAAACAGAAACTATTAACCTCGTCTGTACAGTACAATGAGCAGGATGGGTGAAGTCCAACAGGATGCAGACCATAGAAACCGCATCTATAAACACATTAGACAAAAGAACTATGACCTTCGATTTTTAAATATCCATCAACGAAATGTAATTCATTTAATTACTATACCATGCAATACAGTATGAATTATGCAGGCTATCGCATTATTTGTCAATCATATATAGTAATCATTATAATGCTCTCATATATATAGTAATCATTATAATGATGAAATTGGATTTGTTTTGAAACTTTAAAAATATGCTGTGTTAATATGGAATGATTTAGATTTTTTTCTTCTTCTTTTTTCTCGTTTCTTTTTTTCTTTTTTTTTTCACCGTTTTTATGTAAAGCATTTGTTGTGCTTATAAATGATGATACAAAATAGAACCAGCGCATTGTAAAGGTTCAATTTTACCTCACAAACTAAGCTTCATATATTTCTTAACAAAAGATATACTGGTTAACAAACTTACCCACTTAACCACGGAGTCTCCAACGGTTTCTAAGAAATATGGTGTGTATACCCTTCCCTGAAATAAAATACAGGTATATGAATAAAGAAGAATGACATGTTTGGTTGTGTATGCTGAATCGTGATTCTTTTAAGTCCATGTATCAGCCATTTTTACGTACATAAACAATCTAGGAAGGCTTTTTGTTAATATAATTAATCGCTTTCGCAATTTTCCAAAATGTAGAACTATTTCACAATGAACACACTGCAAACACTTTGTATGGCACTGTATCGGTTGTGATCTTTGTAAGGGACCCCGTTGGAAATAAGCTTTGGAGCTTTCACGGGTTGTCCTAGGAAGTAGAAATCCTTGTCCTTGATGTCACTCGTTCAAACACGCTATATTCTTGTGGACCTATGTTCTTCACCTTGAAGATTGACCATTCACGAGTTTTTTGCAATATTCGGTTGAAGTATCTAGGAAGTAGAAATCCTTGTCCGATCACATTGCTGACATAGTTAATTATTTTGGGGACATAACTATGACGTTACGTAGTTAGATCTGACAGTATTCGGGCTAACTTTAATAGCCCTTTACGTATGCCTACGGCCAGATAATTAGATTCATACGGATTGATCAACTGCTGCTATTTTGTTTAAGGAAAAGCCGCTTTCTTGTATTATCGCCCAAACAAATGCCGTAAACTAGAAAACTTTTATGTGATTTGCATTAAAATTAAAACGCATTTAATTTCTCACATTATTGCCGCCGTTTTTATGTATTCTGTAGAGTCTTGGTCCCAAGAAAGACCTTAAAATATGTGAAATACCCATCTTGGAGATATTAACCAAAATATACGGAATAAAAGAGGATTCCGGGATGAATAATTGGCCATGTCGTTTTATGAAGTCCGAAAAACACTCATACTGCGCGTCATTTTCGATACAAATTATAAATAAAAGCAGAAGCGATTGAGGTTAACGTCTAATTATTGACTTCCTCGCTCGTATAAAGAATACTTCCCTAAATGATGGATTTAAAGGCTACACGAGGTTAAGCAAGGATGCACCGATAAGGTGCTGACCTCTCTTTAACAGCTTTATATATGCGTCTTCAAATTACAAAATACAAGAAAACGAATGGCATGTTACAGAAGGTTGAAAAACCTATTGAAGTCAATTTTTTATCTAGATGCTTATCTTGATATACCTGAATTTCAAAACACATCGTAGTAATACAAAAGTTGAGGTCTTAGATAAGCAACGTGTATTCTGTGGATATATCTGAAAGATTGTTTAAAATATTTCATGAGAGGCTAGTCAATTCTCCGAGGGGACGCAACAAAATATTTGTAAATCCTTTTTTGGCTTTCCCGGAAACAAATTTCAGTCGCTATGAATTGTAATATTGTTTTTATTCTTAGATAATTGCACCTGGATGTTAATTTATTGAAAACGATATATTATACATATATAAAATGCTTTCAAATATATCTCAATTATGTCCTTTTTATGGTTTGAATTAAATATATTCGTTATAAAAATATAATTATTCATCAACACCTTAAGAAGCTACCTTCTAACACGTTCAATTCATATAAACACAATTGTCGCATATTTTATGATTCGCTCGACAAGAAACGTAAGCGTCATAAATACGAGCAAAATTTATTTCAACATTAAATACTGAAATGCTAATAACGAGTTTGGGCAAAAAATAGCACCTGCTCTGAATTGTGATTTCCAAAGCTTGATTCTCATATTTGAACTAGTTTTGTTTGAGTTCAATTATTTTGATTGGTTATTTTTGAGGTTATTAGATCAGTACAATACAAAACAAGCTTTGGAAACATGATTTAGCACTGGTGTTTTTTTTGCCCAAACTCTCTATTGATACCGGGAACAATTGAAGCCCTGTGCTTCTATTCGACCGTAGGCCATTTTGCCATATGATATTTAAGTCTTAACGGAGGTCAGGGCTTGTAAACGGGTGCAGGGGCTTCTATTCGGATGTAATAACTTACAGGATAACTTACAGGATCTCTTCTAGGCGCAGGTCCTGTTAGACATCTATATCCAGATCTGTCGTTATTTATTCTAAATTTATTCAGTGCCCATAAACTTAGCAATGACTAAATTCTCGAATGACGGTATAGATGTGGGGCTGCATAGTTGTATTTGAACTCCGCGTTCTTCCAGTCTTCATCGAGATTACGCTCGAAAGTGATGAGGTTCTTTGATTCTACTACTTTGTTTGGGAGTTCATTCCAGAGGTTGACAACTCGGTGGGTGAAGAAGTACTTTCGTACGTCTTTTTTTTTTTGCACCGCTGCTTTAGAATCTTCAGGTGATGCCCGCATGATACACTTGTATTTATAGTGAAGGCTGGGTTAATATCCTTATTAGTAGTGTTTAGCTCCTTGAACACTTCAATCATATCGCCCCGTGCTCGTCGATACACTAGAGTAGGAAGCTTGAGTTTTTCGAGTCTTTTTGAATAAGACAGCTTATTCAGTGTGGGTATCATTTTTGTAGCGCGTCGTTGGACATTTTCTAGAGCTGTGACATCTTTACGCTTGTATGGGTTCCATACCTCATTTGCATATTCGAGGTGAGGCCTTACAAAAGCTTTAAAGAGACACAGGAACATCTCTTCAACCAAGCTCATAAAAGCTCTTCTTATCATACCGGTGGTTCTGTTGGCCTTATTGACTATGTCTTGTATATGGGACTCGAGTGACAGGGTTTCATCAACGGTTACACCCAGGTCCTTCATGTCGGTAACAAGGTCCACTTCATGGATAGTGCCACGACTGTTGAGGTAGTAGTTTGTCATGAGTTTGCACTTGCCCACAGTGAGGACCTTGCATTTGTCCGGGTGGAAATTCAGTAACCACCTATCAGACCATGATTGCAATGCATTGAGATCTTCTTGTAGTATAGTTTCATCTTGTTGGTTCGATATTTCACGGTACAACTTCGTATCATCAGCAAAAAGGTAGGCAGGGCTTCTGGTGTAGCTTGGTAGGTCGTTGATATAGATGATGAAGAGTAAAGGACCGAGGACACTTCCTTGCGAAATGGCACTTGTGACTTCTCCCCATGTGGAAAAGCAACTGTTCACTGATACGCGATGCCTTCTGTTTGTCAAAAAAATGTGATCCACCCAAGTATGTGTCCATTTATACCATAACTCTGCACTGTAATTATTTTCATTGTTTATCAAACACCTCAAAACGGTTGATACATGGGAAATTGCTTGTCTTATTGATATGAAAATCAAAACAAAACAATACACTCAACTTTGTGACCACAATCAGGATCTCACACCATAAAAGATATTTCATATAAAAAGTAACCTAATAAAATGCGGATTTTTTATTTACAATATGAACTTTAAAATGTTTTCCATAACTTAACCTCACAAAAGGATAGACAGGCTCTTGGACATGTAACATCCGAATATTAGTCCATGGGCTTTATTTAGGGTGGGCTTCAATACTGCAGTTCTTGGTGTATGTAAAAACCAATATTTATTTATATTTATTATGCTCTTGGATATTGACGATTTGTCAAATATTTACAACTATCTGCCACAAGTACATTAAAGTTTGACCATTTTCATGAAATTTGTCATTCCTTTAATGTATTTCTATCTGTCGTCATTTTAGCTACAGTTTCCTTTTTCAGAAATATTTCAATAAAAACTATTTTTCTTGCCACGAATATAATATATACATTATGATAATGATTAACAACTTCTTCATCTTGTTAACCGAACACACACTCATATCAATAAACATTTGGTAAGGTAGGGCTATTTAGTGCAATGTTTAGTGGCTTTTACCGTTTTTGTCTACTTATTAATTTGTTTATCATCTATGCAATATTTTGATTGCTCATGGAAATCGAAATCATAAAAATAAGACAGTTAATGTTTTGAAATATATTTCATAACAATGTTAAAACATCAAGCAAATGAACCAAATTGCAAAATTAAAAAAAAAGCGATGAAGAAGATTTTGTGCTGTTATCTCTTGTCAGCATCTATTACATCTATCGTAGATGAAAAAAAAATATAAAACGGTCGACTAAACGTTGTTTGGCAAACAGGAATGAATGCATGATAAATAAAGGCAAGTAATTTCGTGAAAGTATCTTTAGAGGATATATCAACCACTGTTTTCGGCTATCAGTTTCGAAAAGACTAGGCTTAATTCTCCATGAATCTATCGACTCTTCGTAATAGGTTCATGTCCGAACAAATGTCATTCCGTTTTTTTTTTGTTTGCAAAAATAAAAGAAAATAATTAAGTACTCCTTCCTATCACTATCAATTCTTATTGTGCTCAAAATATTTTTTGACGTCGCAACGATGATAAAATATAACCACTTATATAGACGTCACAATCCTGTTTAAGTAATGAAGTTCAATAGCATTCATTATGATTTTATACATTTAAAAAGGAAAAAAATCATTATGTAGTAAACGACTAATTTGATATCCAAACCAGTGTACTTTCTCTTAAAATCGCGTTGCGTCTAGCAAAACTTGCGATTCATTGTTATGTATCTGCAATCACTGACTTCCAAGATCCAACATGTGGGGAGGATGTGGGATCCAACGGGATGGAGAAGGTGGACACACTATTGAGATTTCCCATTCTGTGATCCCGTCGTCGACTAAAATCGCTAGTGTAGCCTCGATGATAAAATCAACATATTATTGACTCACACGTCTTGATTACCGTTATGGAGCTGAATTTGCGAAAGCGTTGTTAGTGACTTAAACGGCGTAGGCACTAGTTCATTTTAATTCTGAAAATAGCTCGGGCTATAGCCTGCATAAAGGAAAGACTATTGCTTTCCTGGAAACGCTTGGCTCGTATTTGTCCGTTATTTTTGCCATATTTTTGCTTTTGCTTTGTTGCTGTTCAATTGATTTGTTTTTCTTTTTAAATTATAAATTCATTTTATCATTAATAGGGGAAATGAGAATCAATTTATCAGCTTCAAAAATTGAACCGCCATGATGTCATGAAAAAGTATAGCGAATATATATTTAGGATTGATATTTGTAAATGAATTAAAATATCATTAGATGGATAAAGTACTTATAGATAAAAAAATCATCGATCATTTGCTTTCAGTAACATAATAAAAGGGGTTGCAAACTATAGAAACCCGTCTCTATTGAATACAAATATTTTTTATGTTAATGCAAATTGTTTTCTCCAACGAGTTTTGTAAATAAATATTCTCATATTTTAATGAGTGTTTTTTGGGAATATATATGCATTATCAGTCATAAATCTGGGCTTTTATAAAAGTTTAACGAGGCTAAGCAAGGGTGCACCGAATAAGCGTCGACTTCTTGTATAACAAGATATATATATACGTCTTCAAGTTTAAAAATGCAACAATTCTGATGGCATTTTAAATAACGTTTAAATATCTATTTACGTTATTAGTCCACTTTCAATTAGCATTGTTTAAAAGCTAAAAATAACGCATTCCCGTATTGTGACATTAGTACAATAACCTGTGCTCTTGGATATCCCAACAATTGTTATGTTGGAGGATATTCATCGCCTATTTCCTGATATCCAGCGACTGTTAGCTGAAATTTTCGTCCAGTTTTGAAATAAGTTGAGTACTCTTCCATGGATTCACGCGTAACTACACATAAACTGCGATTACTTAAATTGTCCCATTGTATCCATTGTGAGTGCGTCATTGCATTGTTGACGTCACAATCGCGTTTTTAACGGCGATTGTCATTCTTTTAAATAGAGCCGAACGCGCTTTGCAAACAGTAAAGGTAGTAAAAATTGGAATCTCTGAAAACACGACAAGATTGAATATTGAAGGGAAATATTACACGTCGCCAGTCAAATCTGTTTTCGCATTTTGTATGCCTTTCATTCAATAACTCGATGACATCGATAATGTCATGCCTTAGAGTGGGTGACACCTAGGCGAATAAATTGGTGATTGAGAAAGGGTTTTGTCGAGTGTTAATCTCATAATCTTCTAAACTATTGAACGGATTGACATTAAAACTACACTTGCTCCATATTCAGTATGTATTTGATAATTCAATATACATTTTGCAGTGTGTTCGGTGTCGGACACGGCATTGTGTTTTTTTATAGTCGACCTGCAATAACTCAGCGACAATGCTACAATTTTTCGGTATAAACTGTGAAAGGTTCTGTTCTATAACAATGATATTGTTTACTGTTAATCCAAAGAACCGGATAAACTAGACTTTCTTTAGACACAAAAAAATCATAAGCATTTGAAACATAATCGAATTAAAACGTATACTATATAGAAGACATATTCCAATTTAAGAACGTTCTGAGGTTCTCATTAAAAGTTTGACTGTACATAAAAAATAGATCCAAACACATATCTACCTAAATATTTGCCTTAAACGATAGGTGTATATCTTAACTATTATTCCACATTTTAAACTTACCATTTATTTAAATAGATTTTCCTACATCATACTTTTGTCACACAAGGGTACTAGTCATCATTCCAACTTTTTAATTTTAGAACGATTATGTTTATTGTACATTCTGAGGCATATTACACATTTATATTGAAATGCGACTAAACTCAATCAAAACCTACTATAAAGACTCCGTTCTCGTTGTTGTCATCCTTTTATGATAGTACATAATTCCATGGAAATGCCGAGCGATCTAGGAATCAAGACAAAAGGACTCAAGGGCAATAAATGTGACAAGATGAGACCCGCTTGTAATTAGATCTTCAATTATAGATGTCTGGGTTTTTAATAGTCAGCAGTAAAGATAACAGGCTATCATTCAAGATAGAGTAGGAATATAAATTCATAAATAACATACATAGCTTTAAACAACAAAAAAGTCAATGAAATTGGTAATTCACGAAAAAAAAACTAAACAAAAAAACTGTGATATGTGTCATTATATAGTTGGCATGAATGGTTTTTAGCACAATGAGGCATGGGATTGTGATCGTTTATTTTATTTGAGTTATTATGCATTATTATGCATACTAAGAGTCAAAGGTATGGACGATTATGTTTGAAAAATTCTACAATTAATATGAGAAATCATTTATTTTTCAAACAAAAAGATAATGTAAGTATCGTATCCTGGTTATAATTTCTGAAATTTTCAGATCAATTGATAATAATCTAATGTGAGTACTGAGCACGTAAAGCACACAGGGGTCGAAATCAAAAGTCACACTTACGCATATCACTGCATGCAGGGCCTTTTAAACGCCTAGTTACCTCTATTACAACATGGCTCTATGGTTGATATGTATAAATCAAACGTAATAAGTAATTATTGTTTTATTTACCTTTGTGAATTATGGTATGCATGAACTTAAACAAATAACGATATCTAAAGCTTAACAACATTAAATTCACTTAAAAACGTATCAATAATAACTGTATGCCCTCCTGCTGCTTCAATGCACCCAGTGCAACGACGTCTCATACTTGCTATCAGTCTATCTACTTGTTGTTGGGTTATCTTGCCCCATTCCTCTATCCATATCACTTGGAGATCGTTGACTGTAGAATCCAGATTCAACCAGGGGTAGCCCTTCTGCCCATAATGTCCCACGTGTGTTCGATTGGGCTCAGATGCATTATATGTAGATGAAGTTCTGCTAGCCAAGTGGTTTCCTATGCAGACGCGGTAGGCTATCATTTCATTAAACAGGATGACAACGCGAAGCCCCATAAAGGGTTAATAGTGCAGATTTTGTTGGCATATCAAAAATAAATCACCCGATCTGAACCCAATCGAACACATGTGGGATATTTTGGGCAGAAGGGCTTATGTTTTCAAACATAATATTCCGTACTTTTGACTCCTAGTATATGTTGGTAAATCTGGTAAACAAATAGCAAAACAAATAGTTCCAAAATAAGAAAATATGTGTAGGATCAAAATCAAAGTCAAAATTAAAATGTATCATACATAATAATATGAGCCAATTGTTTTCACAGATATGCAAAGAGATAGTCTACACCTATTATATGGAATTGATATCATACTCAGAGCGTTCCAAAATTGGGTAAACATGTCGTTTTGAGATTGTAAATGTCTATAGATGCATTTAAAATCGAATAACGTGTTCACTTCTTCATGTGAATAGAGTTGTTTTAAAATAATAGACGTCATGATTGGTTTATTGTGGGAAAATAACGTTTTTGAAAGTCGCTATTCATTTTTCATACAATAATTGATTTGAAACTGTAAGTTATGTTATTCTTATTATAGGTACGTAAAATGAAAATATTTTAATATAATTTTAAGAAAAAACTATTTTCAATTGACGGTGTGATTGCCCGGTTTATTTCGGGGTCGATATAAGAGTCTAAAACTATATTTTCTTTATGCTTTAAATAATCTGCTAATATCCAATAAGATATCTTACATTTTGTTCTATAAACAGACCCGAAACCTTCGTCTGAAATCATGTACCCCAATTTTGACAAAGTTATATCTATATAAATCAAAATCCTTTATTTGTTTGCCAGTGTATCTTCATTTCGTATAAACTTCTAAATTTATTTATTTTTCTATCAATCGATCCATGATTATCTATTTAAGCTTACATCAATTATTTTGATAAAAATCAATTAGCCGGATTTTAATGTTTAAATCATGTTTAACACATCGCCAATATCAACTGATTATATTTTTTGGACAAATTGACTTTAAAATTAAAATATCATAGCCATTTATTTTGGTATCAGCTATTATGAGTTATATTCGTTTTTATAGCAAACATCAAGTCTTGCTTAGTAACGGGACATTCTTTTGCAAACATTGTCAATTATTGCTGTGTTTTCATAAGGCAGTAAATACTATATAAAAATGCGAATATGGCTCATTTCAGGGTGGTGAATTCATCTTGTATAGAAAACTGTTTAACAAATCATTATGTTTTTTATGATTTTCATTTAACTTCAGAGAATATTTACTATACATTTTTTTCAATGAATTATATCGTTCCTCAATAAACCGGTCAGGCCGAAAGTTAGACCCCGTGTATTTTTAATGATGAAAATCAACCGTCCACTTTACGGGACTAAAATAATATCAGATGTAAAGCTGAATAATATGCCTATTCTGAAATAACGAAAGATAAATAATTAGACACACGGTAGCTATTTT
>LQRL01129409.1:18645-29356 GCA_001703475.1 Hydroides elegans | reverse complement strand
ATCATCATCATCATCATCATCATCATCATCATCATCATCATCATCATCATCATCATCATCATCATCATCATCATCATCATCATCATCATCATCATCATATATTTTATTACTTATCGCCGTCATCTATCATTTCTATTTATTGATTGTTATAATTTTCATCATAATTATCTAGCATTAATATTTGCAATTAGCACATTCAAATAAAATAGTTTTCTACTATATATAAGACCAAATTGTTCGGAAATGGCGAAGTCCACCATGGCGATCACAATGGTTCGATCATCATCACGAGCACAATCCATAATGGGGTGCCCATATAGAAGCTTGTGTTAAAGTTTGAAAGCTCTACGAATACAACTTACTGTGGGAGAAGATAGGGTTTTATAACTATGAGTTTTTTACTATATATAGGACCAAAATGGGCGAAAATGGCGAAGTCCACTATGGCGACCACAATGGTCCGATCATCATCACAAGCACAATCCATAATGAGGTGACCTTATAGAAGCTTTTGTTAAAATTTTGAAAGCTCTACAACAAAAAATGTGGGAGAAGATAGGGTTTTATAGTTAAGAGTTTTTTACAATATATAAGACCCAATTGGGCGGAAATGGCGAAGTCCACCACGGCAACCACAATGGTTCGATCGTAATCAAAAGCACAATCCAGAATAAGATGACTATATAGAAGCTTGTGTTAAAGTTTGAAAGCTCTATGATCAAAACTATGGAAGAAGATAGGTTTTGTAGTTGAGAGTGATTTACTATATATAAGACCAAATTGGGCGGAAATGGCGAAGTCTACCATGGCGGCCACAATGGCTCGATCGTCATCAAAAGCACAATCCATAATGGGATGACCATATAGAAGCTTGTGTTAAAGTTTGAAAGCTCTATGATCAAAACTGTGGAAGAAGATAGGTTTTGTAGTTGAGAGTGATTTACTATATATAAGACCAAATTGGGCGGAAATGGCGATGGACTTCGGACCAAATTGGGCGGAAATGGCGAAGTCCACCACGGCAACCACAATGGTTCGATCGTAATCAAAAGCACAATCCAGAATAAGATGACTATATAGAAGCTTGTGTTAAAGTTTGAAAGCTCTATGATCAAAACTATGGAAGAAGATAGGTTTTGTAGTTGAGAGTGATTTACTATATATAAGACCAAATTGGGCGGAAATGGCGAAGTCTACCATGGCGGCCACAATGGCTCGATCGTCATCAAAAGCACAATCCATAATGGGATGACCATATAGAAGCTTGTTTTAAAGTTTGAAAGCTCTATGATCAAAACTGTGGAAGAAGATAGGTTTTGTAGTTAAGAGTTTTTTACTATATATAAGACCAAATTGGGCGGAAATGGCGAAGTCCACCATGCCGACCACAATGGCTCGATCGTCATCAAAAGCACAATCCATAATTGGATGACCATATAGAAGCTTGTATTCAAGTTTGAAAGTACTACTGTCAAAACTGTGAGAGGAGATAGGTTTTGTAGTTAAGAGTTTTTTACTATATATGAGACCAAATTGGGCGGAAATGGCGAAGTCCACCATGGCGGCCACAATGGCTCGATCGTCATCAAAAGCACAATCCATAATGGGATGACCATATAGAAGCTTATATTAAAGTTTGAAAGCACTACTGTCAAAACTGTGAGAGGAGATAGGGTTTTTTAAAAGTTTACGAAATAACTAACTAACTAACTAATTAACTAACTAACTAACTAACTAACTAATTAACTAACTAACGGCGGACGGACACCAACCGATTGCACAAACCCAGTTTTCGTTTCACGAAAGCTGGGTTAAAAAGAAGGAAAGTATGAAATTTTGTGGCAAGATCTAGTTCAAGATTAAATGTTAATGATGAATCAGTACCAGTAAGTCTTTATATATAAAACTCCTTAATAAGAAAGTATAAATGATTTCAATTTATATAAAGATCTGTTCTCACCATAAGTCGGACATATTCCGAACTGTCCAGATCAATCATCTCGAGCAGATGCCGCAAAATGCGCTCGTTTTTCATGCCAAGTGTGCCCTTTTGGAACATACGAAAGGTTGAAGATTTCTAATGCAACTAAACATACTCACTCGGAATGGAAACTTTTAACAATTTCTTTATATTCGCAGTTATTTGTAATCAAAGAATACATGAGATGTGTCAGTTTAAACCATCATAATGAAGTCTTTGGTTGTTGAAGATAATCTTACATAGCTTTGATACTTAAATGAAACGATTTCAATCAAACACAATGTTTTCTAATAAAATCACAATAAGATTTAATATCTATTCTTCATGTTTCTTATTCATCAAGAACCTTCTTCAAAAATAAAAAGAAATATTTTCATTTCTTTTGGTGACCTACCACAGATATAACTGCTTGAGATCGTATTGTTTCATCTGGATCATCCAGTTTCCTGTTTAAATGAATAATGAATATCTAATATGATTTCATACACTGAATCAATGAAAAATGCTATTCAATATAATGTTCCGCCGTGGATTCTTAATAAATCACTAATTTTGATGTCGAATTCATCTCGTATCTGACAAAATAGCCATTCATCAAATACTGCCCTTAATTAAGCCCTTAGCCCGAGATTGGTTAACTTTAGCCAGATTTTTTAATCAGGAACTCTTTGAATTTATCAAAATAAAAATAAAATGAAGACACAAGCCGAGCAACTAAATTTTCATACTCACTTCTCCACTTTCTCGCATGCTTGTGGAAATAGTTCCAATGCAGCCAGTGCTTTGGCCGATTCATAGCGAACTACTTTGTTGGGTTCATCCCACAAACGTCTCTCTAGTTGGTCGTAGACTCTATCGGCTAGGGCATCGCTTGGCATCGCATTACGGCATCCTATATGAATATAGAAATAATAGATGTAAGAGAATATGAAAGAAAAAATATGAATATAGAAAATATAAATCATAGCATATGGAAAATGGTCGTAGATTCTATCGGCTAGGGCGTCGCTCGGCATTGCATAGCGCACACCTAAAACAAAGACTACATTCTTAAATTGAAATACATGGTCGTATGAAGTACATGTATCTGTCAGTATGGTATAGCGCATACCTATGCGGAAATAAGAATATTTCGCACAGGTACCAAGTGCAGTTTGAACACAGATACTTTCAATCTCAGTGTTTCCTGTCCCAACAAGGCATTTTGCCACTGTTTTATACAAACTATTATTTGAGTTTCATGGTCCTGATTTTAAGCTTTATATAATATGGATTATCTCATATTCATATATACAAATTCCTGTGAGATAGTAAATGGTGGTAGACTCTATCGGCTTGGGTGTCGCTCAGGATGGCGTCAATAACCATTTTGGTAAGGACCATTCGGCTTTTATCTATATTAAAACACACATACCAAGATGAACCAATAGCTTGGCTTTATCCGCGCGGTATTAAAAAAAAAAGATGTTTTTTTTTTCACATTTACCAACTGAATGGAATGTTCACTTCAAATATGTCTTTAGATAGTTTCTCCACAAAGGTGTCCTAAACACACATATACGTACCTAGATGGACCAATAGCTTAGCTGCAACCGCGCAGTATTTTTTATAACGTTATCTTTATTGCTTACAGATGCACCAACTCTCTAATTTTACAAAAGGTGTCACATAAATATACGTACCCAAATGGACCAATAGCTTGGCCGCATCCGCGCGGTATTTCCAGACGGCCGACTTAGTCAGCTGATCGAGAACGACCACGACGACATCTGGTGAGTTGTAGTTCATCTGACGAACCAGGATATCCAAGGCCTACATAGAAAACAAAAGCGAAAAAAGAATGAATAAACCAGAAGTGAATAATTACATATTGGGAATATGAAGTCTTTCATTCTTTTTATCAATTTAACTTGTAATGCACATAAATAGATAAAGCGTTGTTTTTTTTCGCACCGATCTTAAAAATCGTCACCTGCTTACTCCTGATCCATGTCATATGACAAACTGCAACATTCCTGTGAGAATTGAAGGTGTTTTTCTCATATAAGGTTAACCCTTTTAGTGCCTTTGTGTAAGGATCCCATCCATTTTTAAACAAAACTGTCAAAGCACAGAGTGCCACACCTTGCACAGCTTCGTTTAACCTTTATAAAATTCTTAAAAAGAAACTTATCAATTACCTCAGCCTTCATATGCGAGTTCTCACTGCAATCAATGACTTTCTTCATCCTATATTTTGCATTGTCATCCGGGATACACAGACGACCCAGACAGACGGCCGCATTAAAAGACATTTGATCGTCTGCTTCTTCGCTGGTTTTGCACATAGTGGATAAGATGAGAGCCAGCTCGGTGAAACCTTTCAGATTCTGTTAAAACAAGGAATAAACTGGATAAAAATGAAAAAGAGAACTAAAATTCAAATAAATAAATTATGATTTGAAAAAAAGTAAAGGAAATTTAGAGCAAAACATCCGGGATACACAGATGACCCAGGCAGACGACCACAGTGAAAGACATTTGATCGTCTGCTTCTTCGCTGGTTTTGGACAAAGTTGAGAGGATGAGAGCCAGCTCGGTGGAACCTTTCAAGTTCTGCCAAAAAATATATAAATTTGATGCAATCCATATATTTGTTAATTAAACTTAGACAAAGCAAAGACTTTACTACAATATAACTACAATGTAACGTTTCCATAAGCTGAGAGATGTTATGGTGATGTTTGTTTGACATATATCTACTCACAATGTGTAACATGAGGCTCGGCTTTCGTCCATACGCCGAGGAGACACTCCATTCGCAGAGGGGACTCGAACCTCATTGACCAAGATAACACATGCGAAACGAATATTCTCTAAATTTCTTTGCCGAGTTTACTATACTTTGTCAAACGATATCATCGAATCCTCGGCCACATTTGCCGAATGAAATTCTGGCTTACACTGTTTTCATTTATAGAATTATTCACCTTGTCAATATATTGGACGTTTTTGCTAAAGATGATGGTTTTGAGTAAATCGGCTCGGATGTGCGTGTTGCCTTTCAAAAAGTAGTTCAAGAACAACTCCATCACATCTTCATCCCAGGCACCTGAAATATATTTAACATCGATACATGTAATTGATCCATTGATCACATTCACTTGTTTAATAACACACAAGTACAACGCCCTCATATCTCAACTCATCAAAAGCCACTTACCCAAAACCAACCCACTTACTCAAAACCAAGCAACTTACCAAGGGTAGCGAGCGACTTGGCCGACTCATAAACCACTCTCTCCTCTTTGTCGTTTTTCATGCGTTCTCTCAATGCATACAACGCCATCGTATCACCACTTACCCAAAATCAAGCCACTTACCTCAAAATCAAGCCACTTACCCAAGAAAGAAAGGCACTTACCAGTGGGGCGAGCGATTTGGCCAATTCAAAGACCACTCTTTCTTCCTCGTCATTCTTCATACGTTCTCTCAGCGCATATCAAAACCATCATGTCCCCACTTACCCAATATCGCTTACCCAAAATCAAGCCACTTACCCAAGAAAGAAAAGCACTTACCCAAGGTAGCGAGCGACTTGGCCGACTCGTAGACCACTCTCTCTTCCTCGTCGTTTTTCATGCGTTCCCTCAGCGCATATAAAACCATCGTATCACCACTTACCATAAACCACTTACCCAAAATCAAGCCACTTACCCAAGAAAGAAAGGCACTTACCCAGGGTAGCGAGCGACTTGGCCGATTCATAGACCACTCTCTCTTCCTCGTCGTTTTTCATACGTTCCCTCAGCGCGTACAAAACCATTGTGTCACCGACTCGTAAACTCCCTAGATGGCGCGCTGCGTCAACGCGCTCTTCCGGGTTGGGCGATATTAGGTTGTTGTGCACGATGCTCTGTAGGAGGAATACACAAATTTTATCATGGGTATAAGGAAACTCGATTAAAATCCAAGCATATAAACATTATTTTTTCAAAAATATTTCCTTTTATTTTAACAAAATCATGAATAGAAAAGTCCTAGTTAAAAGTTTAAAAATGAATTTAAGAAATAGTTAATATAATTCTTAGGTCGTGCATACCCTGTTTAGTTGCCTTAACTTTTGTATCTTTAAGATGATTGTTCTACCTTAACACGTTCCCACTTCATGCCGGTATGTTTCAAGGCGCCAGATTTCGGTTTCATATCTTTCCATCTTCCGGCTAAAACAGAAAAATACGAAACATATTAAAAAATGAAAAAAAGTACTAGCTTACATAGCGGAATATGAATTTGATCGACTAAATTAGAATTGGAATGGTCTGTCATCACACCAAGGTAGATTTTAATAGTATTGGAAATGCCTTTAACGGACTGCGATTGGGTGAAGCAGCACAATTTATCGTTTGATTTAATTCAATTACAATTCAAAGTCACGAAAAAAGAGCAACCTTTTATTCAAACACATGTTATTCTGAAAGGATAAATCTAAAGATATTTTATCAAACCATTAATTTAGGGCCAAAGGTTTATTTGGTTCAAGCTTCAAATATATAGCAGAGCCTCGTTAAATTCAACCCGTTTGGCCAAATTACGTTTGGTTAAAGCAATAAATCGATTCATCCGTGTTCGGTTAAACGAATAGTTAAACGTCCCATGTAATTAATAACCAGACGCCCTTCCAGTGATTATTGCAACTTCAATCAAAAAACGTTTTGTTATCAAGCCACAGCAATTTAATTTATGCGGATACATTGGTTTACATACACTAAACTAAATGAATAATCAAAACCGAACCAAAGCATACTGCATGTACATGATTTACAGGTATGATTCAAGGTTGCATAAAGTAAAACTGAACATCTCAATAAATAAGAAGCCTCCGAAGTCTAAGCATCCTTAAATTACACCTGACGAATAATATATAGTATTGCATTGATTTTTGTTCTATATAATTTTTACAACAAAAATACTTTTACAGTAGACCATCCCTAAACGGAACTTTTCAGGTCCGAATGAGTCAATTTCCATCAAAAATGGGTGCAATTTCAGAGCGTTTATTCAATATGTTTATATACTCGAGGGACCAAAATATTAGTTCCGAATAAAAGTTCCAAAAATGCGAGTCTTCCGTATTTCTAAAGCGATTTTGAATCTCAAAATAAAATGGGTCTATAAAATGATAATAAACTTGCGCTTCAAACTACTGTCCACGTGTCACATAATATTTGAAAGTTTTGTTTTATAATTTTATAATTTTTATTTCCAATATTCTTATACAAACTAGATGGATATGTCTATAAAGATTTCCATTGCATGATTTTTTCGATTATTTTTTGCATTCCATGGAATTAGATTTTGTTGTGAAAGGTAGACATTAGTTTGAAGCGCAAGTTCACAACTATTTCCTAAAACTCAACAATTATCTTTATTATACAGGTGTATACAAATGTGTAGAAGAAAATCGGTGTCCGTAGACAATCCGTCAATGTATATGACTCAGTCGGGACAATGATATAACTTCTATGGCCTAGCTATATTTCTATGGAAATAAAAATAAATCAACGACTACATATAAAATTCACTATTTGTATAAAAAGGAATATATCCATATACACCTAAAACCAATATATATATTTGTACAACAAAATACATTACATTGATCTTCGGTTGGTCCATCTGTGAAAAAAGTTTATAGATCTCTGTATATTTTAACATATTTATCGTCTTACCTTTGCACTAATTTGTATACGTCTATCGCGAATATATATTAGATTTTTTTGTAACTAGAAGGTCAGTGATCTTGGATCCCCCGTGAACTTCAACAATTCGTAGATGCAGGATGGTCAGTTTTTACTGAAATTAACTTTGGAAATAACGAACTATTTTGCGAAGAAAAACAAGACCATGTGATGAAAGAAAAATCAGAGTAACATCTTGCATCATCACTCACTTCTTTCTGAAGATATCTCTTGAACTGACGAGACCAGTTGGCAAAAGTATCCTCAAATTAAAGAAAATATGCTTTTATAAGCACGAGCTCATATAGCACATCCAAAATGCTTTCGAGAGGCAACTCACACGACCAGTGAAGCAGAAAGATAATTTCATTACATTAAATTATGCTTATATAAGCACATCCCAGATACTTTTGAGACGCAGCTGACAAGGTCAGTGAAACAAATATATCATTTAACTTACATAACAAATATGCTTATATAAGCACGATTACTTTTGTGAGCCAATTCCAAATGCACCAGGCTCCCCAGATAGGTGTTAACACATCTCTATTAATTTACTGATTAAAATGCTGATATAAGCATGATTGCTTATAAATATGCTTATATAAGCATGATTGCTTATGAAATCGCACGCAAAATGTTTAAGGTGGGCATCTGACGAGACAAGTGAAGAAAGAACATCATTTCACTTATCTAAAAAAATAATATGCTTATATAAGCATGTTTGCTCATATAAGCACATACCACGTACTTAAATGATAATATCTTATATTTTCACCCACATTTCCTCATCTGAATATGAACTTTTCGCTACTTTTTAAATAGCACCAAAATCGACAATTTTCAACTGATCGAGATGAAACCATGACGAGGCACAACTTCAGACCTTGGTTTATATGTGTATTAAATTTAAAATCCCTGGCTCAATTCCTTCATACCAAACTCGCGTGCACAAAGTACTTAACATCAGGTGAAACTATTAAAATCGACAATTTTTAAAGTGTTCCGGAATCTACAATTTTCAACCGATCCAGATGAAACTTTGACGAGGCACGACTTCAGACCTCGTATTATACGAGAATAAAATTTGAAAGGTCTAGCTTAATTGCTTCATACCAAACTCGCCTGCACAAAGTGCTTGGCATCTGAGAAAATGTTTAAAATCGACAATTTTTAAAGTGCTCCAGAATCGACAATTTTCAACCTATTAAGATAACACCTTGACGAGGCACGACTTCAGACCTTGGTTTATACGTGTATAAAATTTGAAATCTCTAGCACAATTGCTTCAGACCAAACTCGCCTGCACAAAGTGCTTGGCATCTGAAAAAAAAGTTGAGAATCGACAATTTTTAAAGTGCTCCAGAATCGACAATTTTCAACTGATCCAGATAAAACCTTGACGAGGCACGACTTCAGGCCTTGGTTTATACGTGTATAAAATTTGTAAGCTCTAGCTCAATTGCTTCAGACCAAACTCGCCTGCACAAAGTGCTTGGCATCTGAAAAAAAGTTGAAAATCGACAATTTTTAAAGTGCCCCAGAATCGACATTTTTCAACCGATATGGATAAAACCTTGACGAGGCACGACTTCAGACCTTGGTTTATGCGTGTATTAAATTTGAAAGCTCTAGCTCAACTCCTTCATACCAAACTCGCGTGCACAAAGTACCCTATATCAAGCGGGACAGACAGACAGACGGACAGACAGACAGACGGACGGACAGACAGACAGACAGACGGACGGACAAGCTCAACCCTATATCCCCTCGTTTTCACGGGGGATAATGAATAATTTGTATGACCATATGCCTAATTTCGAATCTAAAATTTTATCAAAATGTCAGTACAAATAATCAATATCACACACAGCAAAATTCGTCGCGTAACAAATAATTTATTACATACAATAAGCTGGTTTTCTACTTTTTATTTTGATGATAAGAAAACAATATCTTCAAATGATATGGATTATCAATAGATATAATTTTGTGAGTGAGTTTTACTCACTCTTGATAAACCCGAAAATATTCAAATAATAGTTTTAGATGTTTCTTTTTGAAGCTAAATCAAAGGTTTTCATGAATAATATAAAAGTAGAATCTTATATTTGTAATATTTTTGATTTTCATAAAGAAATTCTGAACATCCGACTGACAAATGTATTTCAGACAAATCAAATGATATATTTTGCAGAATAATATAGATTCTGATTATCTTTTCTTATCGTCAAAATTTGCTCTTACCAGCGGATAACTCAACGGCAGCTAATGTATATCAGCAATTGGATTAACAGTTCATGCCATTATTTCAATTGTTCATTCAAAATCAAATCCCTTTTTTTTCAATAAAACAAAACACCCAGCAAAACATTTTCAACGTTTTGTAAAGAATATGCAACATTTAAACACCACATGCATGAGCTGATTCTTAGTCTCAAATCCATCTCGATCTTTTATTTTGTTTAGAAAATTCATAAAAGATGCGATAAAAAAAAACATTCAAACTTTATAATACATGTAAACTACCACACGAGGTAACCTTGGTAAACATTTCGATTTCATACCAATTTAAGAACACTGTGCATTTGAATTCAAAATTGTATAGATAACAAAATTCTCACCCGCCATTCTTAATTCTAAAGACATGTATAGATAATTAATTAAGATGATACAATTCTACTGCTATTGAATTTTGAACAATCAGAAAAAAAAAGTGACACCCAAAATCATGAACTCCTAATTGTAAAAAAAATATTATGCTCACCTCCAAGAACTTTTAAAATATCGAAATACATGTAGATATACATTAATAAATGATCAGAGAACAATGAGTATTTGAAATAACCTAATTTTTATTAAAACTAGAAGGTCAGTGACCTTGGATCCCCCGTGAACATCAACAATTCGTGGATGCAGGATGATCAGTTTTTACTAAAAATATAAGCATGTTTGCTTATATAAGCACATACCACGTACTTAAATGATGATATCTTATATTATCACACAT
>LQRL01129389.1:8109-21625 GCA_001703475.1 Hydroides elegans | reverse complement strand
TTTATACATACAATTTAGCTATAATTTTATATTAACTTTTTGATAATTTTATGAAAAGTTATCATAAAATTATTGTTAAGTTTTTTGAAATATTTTTCTAATTAAAACCATTTTATTTAAAATTTAGCAAAATCTTTATATAAACTTTTTGATAACTTTATAATAGGTTATCATATATTTATTACAAAGTGTTTTTTTTTTATATTTTTTTCTATAATTTTCATAAATTTATTGCTAATTATGTTTTCCTTTTATAATTTTATTGAAAACGTTTCAATAATTTTGATAAAGTTCATGTTAATGGTTATTATTTAGGGAAATCGTGATTTGATTTCTGTGACAAGTAAAGTGAAAGATTTTTCTTTCTATATTTTGTAAGAAAATTAATAATAATTCTTATAAAGATACTGTAAACTTTTAATTGCAAAAATCGCTATATAAATGTTTACATAAGTTTATAATAAATCTAAATAATTTATTGGAAAGTTTATGTTTTGTTCTATAATGCTTCTTAATGTGTTCACAACATGTTTCTGGTGGTTATCAAATGATGTAATTAATTCTTTTATATTATTTCCGTTATAAACTGTGACGAAATACTTATAAATTTCTCAAAACTGATAAAAAAAATACACTAAAAATGTTAAGGTTCTAGTAAACTTAACGTTTACATGCAAAGGGCTCGAATTAAATTCAATGATTTTTAATCTTAACGATTCAGAGAAAAGTGTTAACATGAGATTAACTCCTTTATTTTTACTTCGGCTAACCTCCTATGTTCACAAGTGTTATATTCACAAGTTTTATATTTTGATTGGATGTTGAGTGAGAGAAAAACAGGATTACAGTCTAATTGAATCACCTAAATTTTATACAAACTTTATACAAATTAAACATAAACATTTTTACTCAATTCTGAAAATTAAAATTTAAAAAAAAATTGCTATATGGGGCTTCGTAAAAATGTACCCTATTTGTTTTATTGCTTGGAGTGCGTTCTTCGCTATTGCATAATAACGAATATTCTACCTTTTCTTTTCAGGATTTTATTTGGTCTCCTCGTGTAGACAACCAACAATTCAGTCAATACCAACGTTGGGCTGAAAATCTTAAACATAGGCATATGGGACAACTTCCGGACTACATTTTGAATGGAGGAGCAATAGTAGGTTAACAATTAGATATCTAAAAACATTGTTTTTGGAAAAGTCGACAAATAAAACCCCCGTTAAACAGGTGGAGATATATAATGTTGTTCTAGTGGCATGTAGTGCAATTCAATTGAAGTGTTCTGTTTTCAACTTAAGTCAAGTGATAATAAATGAAATTTATTAAAGGGATCGTGCAACAATTTTATGTTGTTTTAAATCGTATCCCATAAATTATATGTATTTTATTTCAACCGACGAACTGAACAATTATAAAGATGGAAAATGTATAAATGTAAGGTGGAGTTTAAATGAGTATGAGTATCATTATTTTACTTCGTTAATAAGTATCATTACATTCATCACCGAGCGATCACCGACCAAAGTTTATCACTTAACGATTTTTTTAATGACACGCAAAACAAGTTAACGCAAGTGCCTTAATGCTTTATCGAATTCTCCTATTTTTTTCGATATTTTGTCTGAGCAAGTTTTTTCCAGCGACCTTTTAATCAGATATAATTCCTACTGCAAAACTATACTTTTGCAAACAGACTTAAACAGTATTTCATTTAATCATTTTAGTGGACAATGAAACAGTTCAAAGGCAGCGATGCTTCATACAAAGCCTATGAAGGTATGCGATAAAAGCTATAATAGAAGGAGTATAAGGGTCCTGCCTCACGAGAAGCTTTTTTATCCCAACAATGCGTGGTTTTAATGTACATCTTATGGGAAAATAAAAAGCTCTTTAAAACGCAACGAGCCTTTTCGTGTTTTTCAGTAAAATGGCATTGAAAACTACAGTTTATTTGGATAAAAAAGGCTTGGAAAAACGGCCTATGCCAGGTCCTAAGTTTATACATGAATATACAGGTATAGCATTTATTAATCGAGCAATTTCAAACAATAGCTTTATACATGCACACCATTCATTTGTCAAGCTACAGACCTTTCGATTCTTAACATGATTGCAGGTTTCATTGAAATAACCATTTATACATATTTAATCGAATTCAAACATGCGACTAACTGTGTTTACAGTCGAGTTGCGGAGGCTGCTTCCTCTCATCCGACGACTACAAAACAACACACAGATCATCTGGATGCTTCAAGGTAATTCAGAATTATCATTTATTGACTATTCAATGTGCAACCATTTAACAAGCCGCAGCATTGGGGAATGAGTCCCATAGTTGTGCCCGGTGTATCCATGCAATAACGAAATCAATAACGTTTATTTGATATCATCGGATTTCAAATCGTTAGTGCGAACTTGACACAAATGGCACGAGAACATGAACTAGGGTCTGTAAAAAGATACGATTTTTATCTATTCAGTTACTTGAGTCAACAAAAGGGTACAAATCAATATAAATAATTAGCAGAATGATAAAAGTGTGACAATAAATAGCATGAGGATGACTTCCTTGCATCCTTCATTGTCTTGGATGAAAGACTTGTTATGAATGACGTTACCTTTTTGAAAAGCGAATCGATGGAAGCGCCAGAAAAAAAATCCCATTATTGCGTGAGCCAGTATAACCTTATATGAGCTAGAGTTATATATTTGGGCTTCATCTTGTTTTTATATAGAAATTCTAGACTATTTAAGTGTAGTCGAGTGCACATGTCCATTGCTGTAATAAAATGTGCGATCGAGCTCTTTGTTTACGGTCAATTATAAACAATCCTTTCAATCTCGGCCCCCTTTCGAACTCGGCCCAATTTTATTGTTCTTCAAGCTCGACCGATTACGAACTCGATTGTTTATAATTGACCGTAAACAAAGAGCTCGATCACACGAATAAGATATCATAAATAAGTCCTAAGAAACAATTTAAATCAAAGTGCATCGTGATTGTAGTTCATAAATTGAAAGGTTTGATAAGTCTGTTTTCATAATATATATAATTATTAGCATTATTGTGACATAACAAGAAAATATTGTTTCAACACACATTCAATATAATAGAGTAAAAAGGAATATCTAATATTTAATAACCTATTCATAAGTGAGAAAAAACGGGCCGAGTTTGTTTTCGAAAGAGGGAGGCCGAGAATTAACGCAAAATTATACAGCTGGGCAGAAAAGAAACCCCTTTTGCGAAAATTGAAATGTTGAATATAACCCATATATAACCCATCATATACTGTAAATAGCAGTTTATGATGCAAGCAAGTTTAATGAATTTCGAAACAATCATTCTCAATACGACTTAAGACTTACTATTTTCTCACATTAAAGCCAGCTAGTATGGTGGGGAATACCTTTTTGGGGAACAGTTCGTGAAGTGCTCTTCACTCGTGCATCATGAATACAAAGAAGCTGTAAACTAACTACAGAATAAATTATCTGGTTTAACTTTAAATTGATTGTTCAAAGTAAAAGTTAGCTCAATAGAGCTAAAAGCTTGTTCATTTATCAATAAACATTTACTATGAATGGCTATAATTTCTAAGGGTGTGTTTCCACGGCGGAAAAGACGGCAGGGGTGTACTTTAGCGGTCGCGCGGTCGCGTATGCGACTAACTTTTTGGCCATGCGACTAACTTTTCAAAGTTAGTCGCGCGGCACGCGACTAACCTTTCTCGATCGTTACTTACTTTATAGTAAATATACGAATCATCAAAAATAATTTGACGTGTTTCAAATTGTCTTCATAACTATTTTACTATTTTACGCTCGCGCCTTCGGCGCTTGCATTACTTACATCATTCAAATGAATAGCTAGACGATATTAAATCATTAAAACATTCAATTACACATTAATCGTTCAGTTTAAACAATTGATATATTAATGATTTCATTTAGGTGGTATCATGTAATTTGCTTACATGGTATAGGCGCTTCATTTAATATACCGACAAAAAGAAATCTATCTTAATTAAAATGTATATTCTTAAATCGAAAATTATATATGAGCAGTCCTGTGCCCGGTGACGAATTCACTTTCGTAGATATAAACCCTTAAGTAACGTACTAATCAAGTCTAGGCTATGTTTTACCTTTGTATGGCACTCATTTAATTAAGAATGAATATAAAGAATAGTTGTTTTTGGCTCGCGCCTACGGCGCTCGCATTGTAATAAGTTTGATATAACTTTTATTCGAGCCTTGCACGTACGGAGATACACTTCCTTTAAGCAGGATACCTCCCTGATGTTTTTTTTACATATATACTAGCCGCCAAAAGAAAGTATAATCTTTTTTCAAACACATAGTTTTGGTATCATTATTTATTCGATCATATTGTAATTTACAGAGCATATTATTTCATCATTTTTCTAAAGATTTTTTTTTCAAAATATCGATTATCATCATTGGTTCAGGATTTATGAAATGTTAAAGATGACTACCCCCCAGCCTTGTGCTATGCATTAATGACAATTAACGGCAAAGTCATGAACATACGAGTCAATGTAACGATTGGTCGTTAGGTTTTCGTTGATACTCCGTAGCTAAGGCTTATAGCCGTATCGCATGACAGCTCAAACCATAACAGAACCTTCCCGGAAGCGGTCAATTGGTTAAAAGAACAAGCTATAAAATGATTGCCGAAACCCCTACACGCCCCTTGGCGGCCATAGGAGTGGAAACTGGAGTCGACACTAAATGTGAAAGGGCGCTATGCGAGAGGTTTAGTATCAATAAGAAGATACTTGTTCGCAAAATTGTATCGTCGATGCCGACTTCGCGGTTTCGAACGTATGTTCTACGTAAGGCATTATCCGTTTCCGCGTAAACATCGTTTGAACGTATTTGGACTAATCCGACTATTTGTCGGGTCTAGTGATTCTGTCGCTTTGACCGCCTCACGGCGAAACCGGCTACACAGGTATAACATCCGGATCTCTCGATCCCGATTCGACATTTCTAACTTCCACTGTCGACTCTATTGTCTGCCCTTGTTATCCCCTATGAATTTATTGTGATGTTGCACACGATAAAATATAGCTTTTAACAATATAAAGTGGCATACTAGAGTTCTTACAAAATTACATGTCTTCAGCATCCCCAAAGCCTGATCACAATAATGTTGATGGGTGCGTGATGTTGCTATGTGTGTTTTGTAAAAATGGAAATAAATTTGGAAAACTGGCATAAACGTTACACTCTTTAGTCAACAGTTCAAAATTAAACTCAGAATAAGCATAACCGATTTCCACTCACAAATAATGTTTTTACCCCTACTCA
This sequence comes from Hydroides elegans, assembly GCA_001703475.1. Taxonomy (NCBI): domain Eukaryota; kingdom Metazoa; phylum Annelida; class Polychaeta; order Sabellida; family Serpulidae; genus Hydroides; species Hydroides elegans. Next base: position 16,279 of record LQRL01129389.1, on the reverse strand, counting down.
AAGTTAACACCTTAACCATTGATCTATTGGCATGAAACTATAGATTTAGATAGAAAGTTATATTTAATGATAATGGTGAAAATTTCAATCTAAAATATTGAGAATTCGCGAAGATATTCACCAATTTAGGATTATACTTTCTTTTGGCGGATAGTATATATGGAATATTCCGTTCAGGCCACGCGACTAATTTTTCCGTCGCGCGACTAACTTTTTTTAGCCAGTCGCGCCCGCGCGACTGGAATTTTTACTAAAGGTACACCCCTCAGACGGGGTGTTTTTTCACTGTTTTCTTTATAGGATTTGCAAAATATTTTCAAAGTTCTATAAAGGAAACAGTGAAAAAAACACCCTGTCTTTTCCGCCGTGGAAACACACCCTAACGCATGATATAATTTCCACTTTTCGAACGAGCGTTCTTGTTATACGCCATTCGATCAGACTGCTCAGTGCATATGGATTGTAAGAAAATTCATGGTAATTCATAACTCATGTATGAATATGACAATGGAACATTCTCGAAACAAAATATATCTTTAAGAAACATTCATATTTCACACAGACACGTTTTAAATTGTTCAGACACAACTATTTTGCATCATGTGAAAATGCGGGCAAAATAATTTATGATTGATTCATTGATTGCTTAAGCAACACATTGCCACATAAGGTCATTGACAACGTGTGAATCCAGGCATGGGCTACGTTCAGGATCAATGATAAAGTTACCATTAAAAGAGAAATCGTTAAAATGGCTTGCACTCGACTTTCATTGATTACTCAATGTATTACCTGCAAAACGTCACACTGTTTCACACGACACATGGCCTCAGTGTTCTAACTGCCTGACGTTACCTATAAATGGGGGATTGAGATGTGATGGATACAGGATTGCAAAATATGGCATAGCATAATTAAGGTTTCTTTCTTATAACTCATAATATTCACAATTGTCAATTCTTGTATTTAGTTGTACAATACGCAGGAGGTTTGCTTCAAATAAATGTCACCCTACCATGTTGTGCTGTCTCTGCTAAATAAGTAGACTGGCCCCTCACGCTATCCAATTGGTGGTGACCCGAGTCCCCACCTACCTTACCTAATATCATCCCCTGGACATTTAGAATATAATATCTAAAGGCTGTTGCTCGAACCCCATCACGAATACATCTCATCCGTGTTTCATTCATATAAACATGTATATAAATGTGTGTTATAAAACAATTCACCAGAGGAATTATACAAATAAATTCGTTTAGCTCTAGATGATTGCCCTCTGATTCAAATGTTTAACGTTTTAATTTCGCAGAAGATTTCGAGAAAAAGCGTCCAACTGCCAAATCATTTGTGAGCACAAGACTCGGTCATGCATTCAACAACGTCACCCTCGATATTCTGTAGGTACATATGTTATATAATGATTCAACTACTCCGTTATGCAAATGGTCACGAGGGGACGGGAGCAAGTTATAATCGATCGGAAGGTTCTCAATATCACGTTGACTTATTTATTTACTTTTTAATGTTATTTTAATCTCGCTCATGTTATAATGTTGATTATAATGTTGATTAATCATCGTTCATAGCAACGACAAGGTTTCCAAAAATATGCCACGGGATGTCACGCCCAAAAATTACTTCCAACTAAAAAAAGCTATACCAAGCAATTACAATGCAGTCGGTGCTTTTAAAATTGCAAACAAATTAAGATATAGACTCTATAGGCAATTATGTTTTTCAAAATATAATTTAGAATCCAAAACCCCGATATACAAAAAGGGTTTCCTAATGAATGCAAATCGCGATATATGATTTATGGGGGAAATCGTAGACTATGGTATTTTCGTCTGAAAATTTTCTAAGTTTTATGCAGTCCACACGTCGAACAGTCCAAAACTTCTCCACTAGAAAATCTAGACCTCTCAAAATAAAACAGGGCTTTCCTTTCGTAGAATTCAAGGTGCGAAAACTCTAAACCCTTATTGTATACCAATAATAGAAGGCGTCCGTGTAAAAGAAGGGAAAGTCACTTAAATATGTTTTACAAAACAAAGTTAAGTGGCAATATGCCTTCTGATCCGTTTCTTCAAAATGAAATGCGATCTTTTAATGTAAAATATTGTGCGATCATACCTATTTCCACTATTTTTCTTTTTACAAAACACACTTAATCAATGATGATAAGTTTAGACAAAATGTGTGTGCATGCATTCCTTCATAACAAGACTTCCACGTGGACTTGATAAGTGTACTCGTTACTTGTTAGGGTAGTAGATTGTATGGCCCGCTAAAGGTATAACTCTATAGACTAGATTATATACTAGATCGTGACCAAAATAGAGGTATATTGGTGTCTATTTGTGATTTTCCCAGGCCAAGATTTCGATAAATAATTAGAGATGTCCAACATTTTTTGCAATCTAGCTCGACCCTGGACAATAATAAAGAAAATATAGAAATATTCTATATTTAAAACTATAATGCCAAAAATGTGATATATTTGAGTGGGGTTTGGTCTAAAATGGGCGCTGTAAAAATATAGTTCCCGAATTCTAAATAGTTTTGAAGATAAAGTGAAAAAACCGACTGCATTGTTATTACTGGATATAGCTTTACATGTAAACACAATACCTTTACCGCATTTAATTTTCTTAACTATAAACATGAAGCTAGTTTCTGTGATTCAATTCTACCTTGATTCAACTATGTTACATCCAGATTAACATAACTATACAAAAATGCGTGTACAAACATAATAAAATATCATATGCAGTTTTATTTTCACAAACTGAAGACGAAAATATAGAGAGTACATCATTACAAAATTTGTATTTTAGAAATGGAACAAATGTGGAGATCTGGAAAACTTTACGAGATGTTCAATGGCACTCGAAAATAAAAACAATAGATGGCCAGCATCTCCCCGCCAACGTCATCAATATGGTAAGCTAACAAATGTTTCCATATGTACTTCGCTGCAGATTTCGTTCTGTGTCAATAATAAATCGAATTGTATATCTATTATACCATTTTCACCTCATATCGAAAACTAGATGGGTTACCCGAAGATCCAATAATTTGAAAATGTTAAAAAAATCTAAATTGTTCAAAAATGTGAGTCAATGACGATACCTTTGGTTACCTGCAGGATAAAATGCTCGTAGCTTATTTTTCATATAATAGTTAAGTTGTCATTTAGTCACAAATAACCGTTCACCGGACGTTTTTCTCGCCTACATACAACAACAGTGCTCTGACGTCGGTGAAGAATAATTATGTCCCAAAAAACGTTAATATACGACCAAATGACAGTGTTCAGTCGATATTGCTCGACTTCTGTATTCCATATCATGTTGTCTTCGCTTGTTCCTTCACATGCAGTTATTGTAATGGTTTTTCATAACGCCCTGCAGAATATACTGAAAGTTTCACATGTTCATTTACTATATTCGCAAATTCAAAATCTGTTCGTACCATTCTGTGGTTCTGTTTTTAGGACACTCAAATTTTGGTGAATATGCTCTGCAATGATTACATGGATATTGGCGAAAATAAGTGTTGTAAAACTTATACAGTAGCTGTCGACATAGAAAAGCCCGGATTGAAAAGAATGACATTTAATCAGAGAGTCGTAATATCATTAACAGCATTGTGGTGAGTGAGCTGTTTTGTCGGTGCTATCGGTTGTTGAATTCAAAGCTCTGGCTGAAATGTGGTTTTTAGGTTACCTGACATTATCAAAAATGAGTTATCTAGCTAGCTGCGATGAAAATCTTTGATTTACATAATAAATATTAATATCATATATATATCATAATTTATATATTATAGCTGTTATAACGTTATATCCACAGCTTGCTCTTTGCGCTGATACTGTATATCTACGAGATGCTGTGTGACACCAGCAAGAAGTCCAAAGATACAGCGCAGTCAGAAGATGAGCCATATTACAGAGTATTTTGGCGACTAACAAGACTGGGGTGTATCCTCGCTTATTTTATCCTGTGTGACAGGTAGCTCATCTAGTTTACATAATTAAATTGATTGATTTCAAAATTATGTTATGGCATGAAAATGTTGTTCAATAATGAAATTCAATAATGATATAAAGCCATTGCCTTTTAGTATACATAAATCGGGTCCTATATGTTCAAACTTTGATGATTCTTTGATTGTATAAACTTATATGCACATGTAGAAAGTGACCATAAAAATATATTTGTTTTATCATGTTATGCTTTTATAGCCACCCATTTCGACTTTTAGACAGGACTTCTTTTTGAAAGAAGACAAATATTTCTCAAACATCCGCTTCTTCACACCGCTTTGCATCGTGGTCGTCATTGGGCTTTTGTCCAGTAAGAAATGTGATTCAGTAAGTTTAACTTAAAGCTAAACACGTTACATTTTATAGAACAAAGTGATCATACATTTTTGCCGTCATGAAGAATATTGAAAACTCTAAAAACTACCTGTTAGTTTTATATGTTTATCTTAAGATTATATTCTAATAGAAATCCGACCAATTATCGTGCTTTATCCCTCGGATGAAGAGACCTTTTCGCGACTTTGGTTTCTATCAGACAATCCAAAGACAAAACTTAAAAATACTGTAGGTAGCGGGATAATCCCGGGATAATCTCGGGTGCCTGTGTCCCGCTTGGTGCGCATAGCCACACCGGAAGTCTTCCTTGCCCAAAATTCGGGGATGGCTGGGACGGGAACTCGAGACCGATACTTGGTCGGATTTCTATATAATCTTTAGATAAACATATAACTAACAGGTAGTTTTTAGAGGTTTATCCTAAAGTCTTATGATATTCTACTAAGAAATCCGCCCAAGTATCGTGCTTGACCACTATAGGTATGGTGGGAATTTTGACCTCGAAACTCAAAGCAAATGAGACCAAAAAAGCAACACATTGAACCTTTAGATCAATTTATTAACACAGAACAACTGAAAACAAAAGTTTTCCTTGGATACATAGTATAAACTAAAATTCGAGACATTATACTATTATCTAATTGTTCTATGCCCCCGTGGTTACCATTGCCTCAACGGCCATGGCAACCACAGATGGAATGCAACCAGTCGTGGAGGCAGATACGCACCCCCCCCCTTTTTCTAGGAGGATGAAACCACACGTGGCGACGACAGAAAACAGTTCCTTAACACGACTGGTGTGCACACCATTATGGCGACGAACACTGAGCATTATATAGTAGCACTATCGTAACCGTTATCCTGAGTGACTATTTAATGCATAGATTATCAACAAACTTGACTTTTGTATACAATACTGGAATAATACATGACAAATCGCTGCAGAATCGAATCAGTAAAATCAGTGTAAAAGGTATATACAAAAATCGGTAACAAAAGTTACATGCACTATCAACGTAAAGCCATAGCTAATACAAAAAATGTTAATGCATTCAAATATATGTACAAGCTTCAAGTATTTTAATGAATGAGACCCTTTACTCAAAATAATATCATAACAGTCTCGGATAAGCACAAAAATACATATATTTTTCAACGTTGACTGCGACAAAACGACTGGTGTCAACGGAAACTTTTAATGACGAACCCTCCCCATATCTCAAGGGGCTAGGTCAATTAATAAATCCGAAAGTCCCAAAAAAGTTCCATGGAAACCACTCGAAAAGGCTGCCGTTGAGTGGATGCAATGATGTAGGTGGCCTCCACTCCTGTGGTGACTATCCCCTTTGTCACGACGGCAGTAACGACTACTTCTTTTTGGCTTTCTTCTTCGGTCTGCGAAAAAAGCACAAGAACATCGTTAGAAAATCGCACCACCCGCCACAAAACCACCCAATCTTGATAACCCCATTACAGTATCTGTGGAGTAATCAGTTAGATAGTATTTTATGAAGGCGTTAGTAGAAGTCCAAGTTCCCACGCTTAAAACCTCATCTAAAGAACTCGACTTAATGGCGCCCAATGATGTGGCTACGCTGCGTACAGAATGGGGTCGTACCTCTAAATCCGATAGCAACCCTGGAGCTGAGTTTTCGCATGCCAGGATGATAGCTTGCCTAATATACGAAGAAATCGTTTGTGTTGTTACATCCTTTACCTGACCTTCCTGGTATGAGATGAACAATCGACCGTGCTCTTTGCTCCTATACTTATCTGACAGTCGCAGATATTCGTCCACCGCTGTCGACGGGCAGAGTGGATGCAATGAACCGTCTTCCTTAACTAGCGCTGGTAGGAAGACAGGTTGCGCTTGTCCTCGACCACTCGTTCTGACATGTGTCTTGCTCAGAAAACCCGACTTAACATCGATGAACTTACCTCGAGCCACACCAAACGTCTCTCTAATGCCATCTCTTGTAAGAGCATGAATTTCACTTCTGCGCTTACCCGATGCCAATGCCACCAGAAACACCGTCTTTAGTGTTGCATCTCTGGGGGACACATCTGACCACGACGCAAACTTACCAGACATGAAGAATTCCAGAACAAGTCTAATGTCCCAGTCAACTACTTTCTTGGTAACCACTGGTCTGTCACGTACAAAGCTACTGAACAAGGCCTTCAATACGTGATCGTCCAATGGTGGATTGTACCCACTCAGTCTGCGCCAATGATGTGTGATAGCTAACCTGTAGTTTCTTATTGCACCCACTGAAATCTTACGTTCGTCAAACAGATGAGTGAGGAAACCAGCCATTGCTACCTCAGATGGAGACGTGGGATCCAAGGGCGGTGTCTGTCGTGACGACCATGCCACAAACAACGTCCACTTGGATTTGTATTGTCGACGGGTAGACGAGGCATGTGAGAGTTCTAGTTTCTTGATCACTTCCTCTGAACCCTAGTTCCCTCAATCGTTCCTTTCCAAAAACATCAGACACAGGTTTGCTCGTTCTGGGTGTTGATGCTGGCACTTCCAATGCGGTTGAATCAGAAGAGGGTGAAACATTGGGAACCACTGCCACCGGAGTGGCGACAACAGATTGAGTAGTGGCATCCATTCCTCGTGTCGCGTCCAATGCATTACTAGCAGCACTCGGAATCGTTGTTGATGCACTAACCGTTGTAGAAATTTTGCCATCAGAAACTGTGGAGGATAGGCATACATTATCTCCTGCTGAGGCCATGTGCAGGTTATCGCGTCCGTTGCCCACGCCTTTGGATCCGTACACGGTGAGACGTACTTGTCGAGGTGGTGATTCAGACTGTTGGCGAACAGTTCCAAGTCTGGCTTGCCCCATGGAGACTGGTTGCACACCCATTCGAAAGCCTCTGGGGATAGCTTCCATTCGGATGGAATCACTTGTTCGGCCCGTGACGCTAAGTCTGCTAGAACGTTTGCCTTCCCTGCAATGTGCTTTGCCTTGAGAGTACAGTTCATAGACCTCGCTATTTGACCCACCTCTAACATCAGTTCCATCAATGGTTTTGACCTTGTCCCTCCTTGGCGATTGACATATGCTACTTCCGTGGAGTTGTCTATCATGCACAGAACTGATTTGTTGCGGCATTGAAATTGAAAGATCGTCAACGCTATCAACACTGCTTTCAACTCGTACCAGTTTATGTGTTGGTGCATATGCTCCGGCCACCGTCCTTCGTAGGTTCGACCGTTGCACACTACTCCCCAACCCTGTAGGGAAGCGTCCGTGAATAGGGTTACCTTGCCTTCACTGGATGGAATGGTACTCCTGGTATCCACACTTCCCGTTGCAGCCAGAACTTCAGGTGGCATCGCATCGACTCGGTTACCTCTACCTGTGGATGCAACGCCCTGCCATTGCGTAGTGCCTTTATCGTCGCCGCCTGTAGCCGCCTCAGGTGGAGGCGACCCCATGGCACCGTCGGATAAGTTGCAACCAGTAATCCCAGTAGTGATTCTGCCTATGGTAACGACACCTGATCGCAACTGACCATTGCCTCCACGGCTTCCCTCACCTTTATCTGACGTTCCTCCGTGGCGAAAGCTTTGCCTTGAATCAAGTCCAGCCTAGGAACACGATTACCTGTTGTGGCACTAGTTCTGACTTTTGAATGTTCACTAACAGCCCTAGTCCTTGACAAGTGGTTACCAACCTTTGCGTCGACTCGTGGAGGCGACCCTTGTCTAGATCTAGATTGAGCCAATCGTCTAGGTATTGAAACAGAGCGAAATATTTTCTCAAA
>LQRL01129378.1:802-11712 GCA_001703475.1 Hydroides elegans | reverse complement strand
CCCCCCCCCCCCCCCCCCACCTCAGTATGCATTTCGAGATCTCAACGGTTTCGCATCGATCTCGAAGACCATCAATTTGGAGCCCAAAAAAGCAAAAATTCTTGCGGACCACTGTCCGCCATCTTTAAAATTGACCTATCACAAGCTATTAATTTTTCAATGATCGGGGGAAGTATCTAGGAAGTAAGTCTCTCGTCCAATCACATTGCTTGAATCCCGAATTGTTTGGGGACGTTAGTATGGTGTGACGTAGACTGGTCTGGGAGAATAGCGGAAAAAGCGGAAATTTCTCATGTCTGTAAAAATGTGTAGCTTAAAATTCAGCTTGAGGCATGGTCAGGCTGATGAGTGACCAAGAGGGCATACTTAACATAATCCTCAATATATTGATAAGATAATTAACTACACATAATACCAAAAACAAGCAAATAAGGGCAAAAAAGGAAAAAGTTTCTCACTGAACGTCTCCAAGCAAAATGTAAACAAACAATGAGCCAATGAACGGTCTTGTAATATTGGCGATGTTAAAGCGATTTTGATTAGTCGAAAAATGAAAAGGCTATGGCCATTAAAAATCTAAGGCTAGCCGATTCCCATTTGTCTTAAAAACTACGATGAAATTATTTCATATGTCAGGCATACAAACAATTGAGATATGTATATTTTATGTCAAAATTAGAACAGCAAAAATAAACAAAATATATATTCATCTAAACCACTAAGATTGTATATTACTCAAAGCTCTATATTGGCCTTATCAAAATAGTTTACAATAAAATTTTACTTAAAATTTATCTTCCTTTAAATTCTTATATTGGACAATCAGTTAAGGTTTTATATTGTTTATTAAAATGTCCCAGGTACAGTGTGCTTCAAAAATAATATGGGAGAACATATCTATGATACTATAACACAATTATAGTAGGTTGATGTAGGTTTGAATAGCGATATACAAAGAAATTATTTGGAAGAGTATTTGAATTATAGTGATACATCATTGACCTGAGGAATGGTTTGATCCAATGATAGTCTTTGAATATGGAAGAAATTCACCAAGGATTCTTTCAAATGTATTGAATTAATCATCTACATATCTATTATATAATACTCATGAAAAAATAATATATAAAGAATGCAGACGACAAAAACATGTTCAGTCTATATATCTTTTATTTACAAGATGTTTATGCGTTTAAGGTCCATAATACAAAAAAAAAACAATCACTGCTCAACAAGACTTATCATTCGATTATATCGAACTCTGTATACCGTCAAATAATCGACCAGCCCACTCGGATTTCGCAAAAGCCTTCTACTATTAATCATATTCTTTGCAATAAAACTGAAAATGTGTCTCAAAATGGTGTTATACCTTAAGGCCTGAGTAATCATTCCCTTATCTATTGTACACGTAAGCTGTCTCGGCACTCTTTCAACGACCACAATACAGTAACCATTAGATCTATGAAGAATTACACCCCTACCAACTATGCAGACATGTTAGAAAACACGGACTGGTCACCAGTCCTACAATCTGAATGCCCGGACAGTGCATGGTCCACATTTAAGGATCTTTTCATTGGTATTTTAGACAGAATTGTTCCAGAAAAAACAGTGAGAATCAAGCAACGCACCGAGCCTTGGGTGTCATCACAGATCCTCGAAAAGATTGCAATGAGGGACGGTTTATTTATAATGTACAAGCAAAGTTCTGATACTAGTATCAAATGTATGTATAACAAATTAAGAAACGAAATACAACGTGAAATTAAAGAAGCGAAATCTGATTACTTGCGTTCATGTTTTGAGAGTAATATGGGCAAACCAAAAAGCTATGGCAACAGCTTAAAACGCTTGGTTATAATAATAAAAGCAAAGCTAGCAATAACATTGTACTTCGAATAGGTAGAAAGCTGTGTTATGATGCTCTTGAAATTTGTAACTATATTAATTCATTTTTTACAACCATAGCGTCAAACCTGGTAGCCAATTTCCCTGCATCTCCTGGCCTATTCGGTACAAACTCAATGCTATTCAAAAATCACTATCTGTCAAAAGGTATCGCACCTGGAAATTTCAATCTCAAGCCTGTTAGTACAGACTATGTTTACCGTGAATTGTGTAATATAAATCCTCAAAAATCAACAGGTTTCGATCAAATATCCCCAAGGTTTCTTAGGGATGGTGCGAAACAACTAGCCCCCATCCTACAGCACATTATCAACCTATCTATTAGTAAATGTACCGTCCCAAAAGACTTAAAGCACGCTAAAGTAATACCATTGTTTAAGAAAAACGACAAGCTAGAGGTTAGCAACTATCGTCCTATTAGCGTTCTTAATTCTGTTTCTAAGCTACTGGAAAAATGTGTATACGATCAAGTGCAGTCTTATTTGTCAAAACACAATGTCATCTATGGTTATCAGTCAGGCTTAAGACCAGGTTTTTCTACGGAAACGTGTCTTATATATTTAACAGATTTTATTAAAGAAAATGTTTCAAAAGGTCTTTATGTAGGTACATTACTTTTAGATGTACAAAAGGCTTTCGACAGCGTTAATCATGACATTCTCTGTGAAAAAATCAAAGCAATAGGTATCGACCCAAGTTGGTTTAAATCATACCTCTCAGAGCGCTTAGAAACAGTTACCCTTAATGGCGTACAATCTACTCCTATGGAAATTACATGTGGTGTACCACAAGGCAGTCTTCTCGGTCACCTTCTGTACTTGATATATAGTAATGACATGGAAATTGCTGTAAAACACAAAATGTTGCTATATGCGGATGATAGTATGATTCTGGTTTGCCATAAAGACCCTAAAGTAATTTCTAATTATCTTTCGGAAGAGCTCCATTCTGTCAACAACTGGTTAATCAATAACAAACTAGCATTACATGTTGGTAAAACAGAGTGCATATTGTTTGGGTCAAAGCGAAAACTTAATAGAGTAAACGATTTCCAGGTCACCTACAGAGGGCATATTATTAAAGGTTCCAATAGTGTTAAGTACCTAGGTGTCATCCTTGATCAAGATCTCTCTGGTATAAGTATGGTATCTAATATTATTCCAAAGGCTATTGGAATACTTAAATTTTTATAGCGTTATGGTGATTGTCTAAATACTGAGTTACGTAGAAAATTGTGTAATGCACTAATTCAATGCCATCTTGATTACTGCTGCACCTCCTGGTATTCCTTCTTATCTCAAAAAATGAAACAAAAGTTACAAATCACTCAAAACAAAGTGGTTCGGTATATTCTCAAATTCGGCCCTAGATCTCACATAGGACAATCCGAACTAGACACTCTGAAGTATCTTCGTATACAAGACAGAGTTAGTCAACAGCGTCTAAACAATTACTTTGTACAGCATGTCAATAGTGTAAACAAAACATCATTTCATTTTTCCGCAATACAAGATTGGAATTATTTACCTCTCCAAATTAAGGAACAAAAAACGTATACTAGTTTTAAAAGCAAGGTCAAGAGGTTTTTATCAGATCGGTCACTTAAGCATAAAGAAAACGCATTTACAAATGCTTAGTAAACAGCAACATGTACTAATTTTCGTTAAAACAAAATGTCACCACATATGTCTATCGCATATCACGTTACCGGTGTTGTTAAAGGACCCCTTTGGAAATAAGCTGTACAGCTTTCAAGGGCTATCCTAAGTCAATTTAACACTTGTATGTGTGCGCTTTTGTTTGTATTTTATATATTTACAGTCTGCATGTAAATGTTGAATTATCTGAAATAATAAATAAATGAATAAATAGAGAGGTTGTGCATATATGGGAAATCCATCGAAATGACCTAAGAATGACGTAAACAAACCAGTAACAAACAATGTGATCGGTTATATTTGGGAAATACAGGCCATTACTACAAAGATTTTCATATCAGCACAAGCTATCTAATACTTGAAAAATATATTGATGATGCTCCAAATTTCATACTTATTGATTTGTGATGTATAGAAAGAAAAACTTTAACTTTATTTTAAGACACTTCTTTGACTCCAAGTTTTGAGGTCTCGCGTTATTCTGATCTTTAAAAGATGTACTAGCCATCTCATTATGAAAAGAACAAAACTAAATTCATGAATATTCATATGAGTAAATAGAGTTAATAGACTCATGCTCATCGTCATCTAGTGTTGGTATATTTCAAGCTTTCTTTTCATTATACTATTATCACCTTTTTTTCTAAATAATCAAAACTAATGCGCATACAAACAAAACAAACTGCGTCGAAAATATGGAAGAGTCGCTTTAATTGATTTTTGAGTATCTTTATGACACAGTATGTGTGTAGTATGACAAAAGCTAGTATGCTCATTGTTAATGAATATATTACGTTTTATTGCCTGCACTTTACTGTTTTTTATTTAAGTAGCCACTAATATTGAATAAAATAAGTTTAGATGCTATGGACGGCCCTTTTGTCTCTGTCAGAGAGCTGACAGAAAACCAATCACCTAGGACCTATACTAGGTATTCTATGGTAGCAATATGGAGAATGTGTCAGTGCGCACCTAGATAATCTTGCTATTTTGTGGTCTAAAACTTGGTCACAGATTTATGAAAAAGCGTCTCGGTAGACTATGGTTGTTGGTCTTATGATATGTCCAACAATTCGTAATCGTCTTTACCTCTTCTCTACATTAAGGGATTGGTGTGTATGATTTCACAGTCTTTTTCCATGTTCTCACTAAATAAATGCCGATAGACAGTGCTATTCGAACGCTTCAAGACATCGCATATTGCCCGATATGACGATGAATGATTCGGATGTGTATAATATTTTGGTGTTTTTCAGGGTAGCACTTATGGAATTCCTTTTCATAAGAGCTTCTTTCAGTTGACCAAATGAAGCACCCGCTTGTAATTCCCACCTAATGATATCATTGGGGTTATTTGGTACCGCATTTCATACGAATACGAGTTGATTTACGTGCCCTATTTCTACCTTGAAATGAACATATATTGATCGGTTAAGACATTTAAGATAATTTGGGCAAATAGCAATCAAAACTAGTTGCATATCCAGTTTATGGCATACGTTTTCGAAATGCGAAGTTGACGTATCACGATTTTAAATATTGTCAAAATAGGGTGATATTGTACGCGTATATGATATATATTGAGAAACTACTGTAGACTTTGAGCGTTTCATCTTGGTGTTTAAGTTTTCCATTAACAATTTTAGGAATACATTGAAAAGATTGGGCATACTTGCGTCAGACATCTTCAAGGTGCTCCACTGTACTAAGAGGCCATTGATGGTTACGGCGCACTGTAAATCGCTATACAAAGAATATATGACACGGACGTTTGTGGTTCATATGTCGATTTCTGTTGTGAATTTTAAAGACCTTTTCTGCTTACAGTGTCGAAGTCAGCATTATTGTACGCTTCTTAAACTGCGTGCAGTCTTGCAAGATGTTGCTGTTATGTCTGTGTGTGATGTCTGTGAAGGTGCCTGCGTTCAGTTTATCACTGTTTTATTGATTTGGGTGACCATCATGTACGCTAGTTTTGAAGATATAAAATTGCTTCCAAATGATAAATTTCATGCAACATCCCGTTCGCGGTTTTTTATGTGCTTCTACCTCTTCTGTATTGCAGGTTATACCCGAAAACTTTCCCATTCTTTAATAATTTCAGTATTGCTATTTAATCAGTGTGTGCGTTACATTTCTTTGACTGTTCAGTTGACTGTTACTAAGATGTAATGAAAAAGCTCAGATTCAAAATTATCTATACTTATTCAAACAAACTTACATCAAAATGCAATTACACAACCCAATATACATAGTTAATTTCAACCTATTTTAAAGCCTAATTTAATTTCCGAAGTCTTTATTAAATACATTTCAATTAGGTTGTAATTCACAAATAAATACATAAATAGTTAGTTTGAACATCTACGCTTGACCAGTTTCACCTCAGGGATAATCAGTAAATTTCAAAACCGTTTTCGACTCAGGGCAAAATAAGAAAATTTGGCTATATTTTTTTAGAAACAACCATCTTTCTGTTGTTCACGGTTTTGAAAGGCGTTTTATCACTAGAAATATGGTGACAGTGTGTGATAAGGGAACAAGATGCTGTCGATCAGAATATACAGAATATTTCTAAATATGAAAAAAAAATTACCGGGAGGTAACGCGGTTCTAAAGGTTTTTAAATGTTGACAGAAATGGCCGGGGAAGTTGAGCCAGTAGAAGTTTCACCAAATATATTGAACCTCGAATTAATTAGACAAAAGATAAAAACATATATAGAAAAGGTCTATTGTTTTGTTTTCATTGTCTGTATTTGAACAATAAACAGCGATATATTAAGAAAAATAGCTCATTGTTTTCTATTATCGCCCACTTTGAAACTGGTTCAACTTCAATGATTAGTTATTCCCCTATAATTATCAGGGTTACGACGGTCACCTTTATTTTTGTATATAGGTAAAATACACCCTACAGACCACTCTTCTGGGATATGCCCACTATTTAAAACAACATTGAAAAGTCCTACTAGGCTAGGTACCAATTTTGGCGACGCACTTTTAATAAATTCGTTAATAATGCTATCACAACCAGGTGATTTGCCATTTTTTAATAACTTAATCGCCTTTTCTACCTCAACATTAGTAACAACACCATCAAGTATATCATTTGTCAATTTGTCACAATCGGTAATGTCATTATTAGGGTTTACACAATCAGCAGCGTTTCCTAGACTCTTGAAATGCTCAAAGCATTCAGACATGGTGGGTCTAACCTCATCATTTTTATTAGCTTTATCACCTTTCAACACTTTCCAATATTCTTTAGGATCACCACTCTTGAGCGTTCGAAGTTTATCGTTAAAATTACGATAATACAGTCTATAATGTTTGTTAAGAACGTTTCTATACTCTCTACTAGCACGCTTCTTGTCTTCAATTGTATAATTCGGGTCATTATTTCTAACGCCATTCTTTGCTCTAAAAAACTCGGCCCTTTTTGTTTCACACTCTTCATTAAACCACGGTCTTTTTGCTTGTTTTCGTCCATTATTGTTTCTAGTAATATCATTTTTGATACTGCCTGTCTTTTTTCCACTCTCGGTCAGTATTCTTACAAGCCGATTACACATATCCTGGACTATTTCAGGGCTTACAGCGTTTGACATTGATAAGTGTGCTAACGACTTTTCCAGCTCATTTATTTCGTCTACATCGAGGTTATCTTTGTACTTATCATGAAAACCTCTTCTCCAACGCGGTCTTTTTGGGACCGCACAACTATTTTCATTACTTTCAACGTGTATATTATTAATATCGGCATTATCACATATATTACGCATTTTAACATGACATTCAACGGCACAGTGTACATCTGAAAAAAGCGGATTAAAATCAGAGACATCAAACAATACAATGTTTGAATATAAGACAGGTGAGCATATAATATAGTCAACAACACTTGCATTTTTACATGTAAAAGCACCTTTGTTTTTATCATTATATAAGCGACCATTGGCAATAAGAATTCCAAGACTTTTACACATATCAATAAGTTTATGTCCGTAATTGTTTGTTCGTTTATCCTCAGAGTACCTCTTGATACGAAACCTCTATCAATCAGGAACTCATATTCATTAATATCATCTTCCACCTGTGCTGGTTTGCCTTTTGCCAGGTCAAAATCAGCGAGCTCAGCGGTACGGGCATTGAGATCACCCAGGAGACAAATCTCTTTGCCATCGTTATTATCGAGTATTGTTTGCTCCAATTCCGTGAATATATCATCATTTGCATATACAGATCCCTCTGAGGGACAATAAACACATACAAATAGAACAGGAAAACCACAGATTTCTTTTGACAAGCTAGCTAACAAAATACCATCTGTTTAACCAAAAAGCGAATACTAGAACTCAAACTATTTTTATACAATAAAGCTATGCCGCCACTTTTGTTTTTGAAAATACTGCGATTATTAGTAATAATACTGAAGTTGTCCAAGTTAATACTATCGAATCTGTCCAATTTCGACTCAGTTATACATATAATATCATATTTATCAAGAAAATTATCAAACTCTGGATATAGCAGCTTGGATTTCAATCCACAAACATTAATTGTACAAATCTTTAATATTTTTTCCTGAGGAATAGAGTACAAGTGATCATTATGAACTTCAAATACACCATTATTTGATACATTTTCATTTGTGAGATCTATATTATCTATCGCATTGTTCGAAAGTGCATCGCAAACCTTATCCAAATCATTTTCATAACCGTCGTCCAAGATACAGTTCGTGTCGTCATCGTTCGTTCCCAATGTGTCCTTCCTGGCCTACTCAATTTTGAAGGCATCTTCGCAGGCCTTGACCTCCTCCAGGCTAAATCCATGGGCGTACAGTTCATTTGGGTTGCGTATAAAGACGAGATTTCTGTTTGGGTTATAGAAACAGACTGTGCCGCTTCTAGTGTGAGCCGATGAGAATTTTGTCCGCACAACTGCGAGCATATCCCTTCGCGCTTTAGTCAGATCTTCATATATCCCTATCTTTTTGTCGACAAGCTCGGGACGGATTTTGGTCTTGCCTTGCATAACCTTCATCTTCATGTCTCTATTTGCCATTTTGGCAATAATTGGGCGGGGTTTGATTCTCCCGTCACGCGTGTTTGTGGAAGGTTTTCCAATCCTGAACGAGTTCACTGACTTTGGTTCGATTTCAATATCCATTTTACTAAGTAAGTCCACCACAGCTGTGTCACTGTCAGTCTCTTCGGGGATACCTGTAATCCTGATGTTGTCCGCCTTGCTCTCTTGTCTCACGTTGTCGACCTCCAACGAGACACTGGAGTGCCTCTTACAGTCCATCTCTTCATAATACTCCTTCACCAGATGCTTGACCTGGACATTCATCTACTCCCTGAGGGTCGGGAGAATGTTCTTCATAATATGAGGCATAATCGCTGGCAAGTTGTTGAGGATCGCGTTCACAATCTCAGGTTGCGCTTCTGGCTCACCTGTGAATTCCATACCCGTTTGGGTAGGAGCCAGCTCAGGAGCAACAGCTCCTTCAACTTCAATATCCTGTTCATTTTCAAAATCCAACTTCGGTATGTCATCAGTGCGTTGCATTTTCATAACAGTTCTGTTTGTCGCAGGGGTATTGGCTTCGCGTTTCTTAGAGGGATCACCCCATGATTTCAGTTCATCTTTTCTACTGGCTTTTTGAGCGCCAACTGCCTGAGCAACACCAGCATTTGGTTTTTGTTTTGCCCTTGCACCACCACTTCGATTGACACCATTACTAGACCTTTTAAGCTGCCTGGGAAAGTTGTTCACAACCATACTAAATAATAGGTTAGGTAAATTCTTGACCGAATACGGTGCCCTTGGGGAAGAACAGGCAGGCTTTAGAAATGGTTACAGCACAACTGATCACGTATTGGCCCTAGATGTTCTAGTGAAATTGTATTTAAAAAAGGGTAAGAAGTTATATACGGCTTTCATTGACTACAAAAAAGCCTTCGATTCGATAGATAGGGCTCTGCTATGGCAAAAGTTGCTGGCATGTAATATAGGTGGTAAATTTCTGAATGTTGTCATTAATATGTATAAGAGTGCTTAATCCAGAATTAAGTTAGGTAATAGGCTATCTGTGAACCACTTTTTATGTAATGTAGGAGTTAGGCAAGGGGAAAATCTATCCCCGATCCTCTTTGCACTGTTCATTAATGATTTACAGGCATATCTAGCCCGCAGCTATGAAGGTCTCACATTTTTAGGTAATTTAGCCTCAGAACTGCTATCTGATGATGATGTAGGGGTTTTCTTTAAGCTGTACATTTTGTTATATGGAGATGATACTATTATCCTTGCTGAGTCGGTTTTAAGCTTGCAAATAGCGTTAAACTCAATGTCTGACTATTGTAAACTATGGAATTTACGTGTTAATCCTGAAAAATGTAAAATCGTCATTTTCAGGCGTGGTAGAGCTAGAAATAACCCGGTTTTTTTGTATAATAACGAAACTATAGAAGTTGTCAATGAATTTGTCTATCTAGGCGTTAAATTCAGCTCAAATGGCTCATTTAAAAAGGCCGAGTTATATGCCTCACAACAGGCTCAAAAGAGCATGTTCAGCCTCATAAGTAAATCAAGAGCACTTAACTTAGACCTAGATGTCCAGCTAGATTTATTCGATAAAATAGTTCAACCGGTAGCATTATATGGTTCAGAGGTATGGGGTGCGTACGAGTCGAATATTGTAAAAAGAACCCAGTTGAAATATTATAAACATGTTCTTCGCCTTAAAAAATGTACCAGTACCGCCATGGTGCTAGGAGAGGTAGGAAAATTGCCTATAGATGCCATGATCAAGATGAGAATATTGAATTACTGGTATAAGTTGGTTACTAATGTAAATAAGTTCAAGTTCAATGTAGTCCTATATCGAATTATGTATAAAATGGCCTTAGAGGGTTCATTCATATATCCCTGGTTAGATTACGTTAGGCGTAGCTTAGATGATCTTGGTCTGTCATATTACTGGCTCTATCAAGAGCGGCTTGACATTGCTGGTCTTAAACGGTTTAAACGGACAATTAAAATACGTATTTTTGACCAGTTTAGAAGTAATTGGTATGAGGGAGTGTTTTCCTCCAGAATCTGTACTAACTATCGATTATTCAAGCTAGAATGTAAAATGGAACCATTTCTTAGTGTTCTCCCTAAAAATCTCGCTCTTAAAATGCTTAAATTTAGATGTAGGAATACCCGTTTGCCAGTTGTAATAGAAAATCATGATACAGGCTTGTTAGATAATGTGTATTGTACTCGCTGTGAGAAAAGATCGATTTGCGATGAGTTACATGTAGTACTAGAATGTGAAAGTTTCAGT
>LQRL01129375.1:0-12960 GCA_001703475.1 Hydroides elegans | reverse complement strand
CCCTATGTCAAGGGGGACGGACAGACGGACAGACGGACAGACGGACAGACAGACGGACAGACACGCTCAACCCCATATCCCTCCGTTTCACGGGGGATAACAATTTAATTTTGGATTTTTGGTGACAAAAAGAAATTTGAAAAACGCTCAAAGTATGGCTAAATATTAATTTTGAATTCTATTTCAATTTCTAATGAATAATAAAATAAGCCGGTTATCAAATAGGCCCTCGTTCGGTCTGGAAATACAAGAACGTCTCGACTACGTCTCGACGCTTTTGTATTTCAATGACCGAACTATGCCTATTTGATAACCTATACTTACATAGAATCGGTATGAAAATAACTTCTATGGAAATAAAATCTTTCAGTAAAAAATGAAAATGTGATTTGTTGTGTTTGGAGAAAACGCATATATCACAATCACGCATCATCAATCGCATTGGAAAATATAACAAAACAATACAAAATGCGTGTTTTGGGGTAAAGTGCTCCTGAACTTGCTATCCTCTACTTGGAAAAACGAGGACCGGTTTACTATTGATTTGTGAATGGCATTTGTTTACACGCAGTGAGTCGCTGGCTATTTGTTCCTTGGTTTGCTATATAGTGAGCTATGAATACGAATACTTGCTCAATAAATCCATTATATTGCATTGTGCTTAAAATTAACTATTCTATGGCAATGTGGATATGCATGTGCTAAGCTCTACTCACAATAGCACGTTTTATGAGTACTCACCTAGTCTATTGATTTTCCACTTGGATTCATGGACTAAAGTTGTGAGGATAATGCATTCTGCTTTCAAACTTCTGCAAAAAATATGCAGTTATTATAGCATTCATTAAAAGAGATATTATTTCCGTAAGCTACAGACTATCAAGGAAATACTTGCAAGTTTACATAAATTCAAGATACCTACATGCTAGGATATACAACTGTTATTCAACGACAGTTTTGTAAAAAGTAAATCATACACTTCACTTTTGCCAGAAGGGATACCTTTATATGCATTGAGAAAAAAAAACTAATAATTTGTTTAAACGATATAGACATCGAAACCAAAAAATGGCATCCGCTATTGCTATGATGGCGAAACGAAGATACGAAGCAATCGTTGCGAAGCAGGAAAGACAAGAGCGTCGAAGGTATACTTGTTTTTCAATTTTTACTTTTAGCATGTTTTAATAGTAATGGCAAATTATTAAAATTGATCAGAAGTAAATGTTTAATGTCACTCCGTTTCACCCGTATAAACCAATAGCTGGTTTCACATCTATCATTGGCATTGCATTCTCAAAGACTTTATTCAGTATGTAATTGCATTTCTTTTCGTCACTTCAATTCACATCAACTTAGCATAATGATAAAACGTTCGCTTAAATACGTGGTAAACATCTATTGATAAATGCGCAACAAATTCTGAAAGAATACTTAGAGCAGATATGGTCACGGAAAAAATCCTCCTAGGTCATTTATTCTTTATTATTCTTTAAAGGTTCATTAAAACATATTCATATTTTTAGAAATAAGTTTCGAGCTAAACCCCCCGAATCCTCAGAAGACACTGTGGTGTGGCACTGGGAGCAAGAGAGTTTGCCATTTACAGTCATGTATGGTAAGAATTCGTTTATCTAATAAGACTCTTCATATTTTTGCTTGATCGCTATTCGAACTACAATTTAATATGACATATTCATTCAAATGCTCACCATGATCAAAATACACATTAGATGCATTCTAAAATAGTCATGTATAAATTGAATGATGATATTAAATCTCGCATAACAATATATACATTTTTTTGTTTAGATAAGCAAAAGCGCGAGGTTTGGTGTAATGGAACGGTACTAGAAACGGAGGTATTTATATTTTATCTATTCATAATCTTCTCACATTACTCATAATAAATAAGAATGGGAACTTGCATTACTGTCCTTTAAACGGCATAAATGGGTGAGAGGGGGGGGGGGCATGAACTCGTTAATTGTATTATCAATGAGAGTGTACTATAAGCTCCGTGATTTAAATAAAAGGGTGAACCGTGATCTATGGAGGGGAGGGGAGAGGCATGGTGGAATGTTATTTTTAATACTTTATATAAAAACATTTGGCCCCCGCCCTAAAAGAAAACCGGAGGCCAGAAGTAAAACCCGGTAGCCCGAACTTTGTTGGCCCTGTTGGGGAATTCAAAAAGTCCGGGGACCTGAGGCCCCTTCTTCAAAAACCCGGTGGCCATTGGAATTCCGAGCCCTGCGTATAGGTTATATCTGCTCAAACCTAGGCGAGGGTCAATCCAAGCTTATTCAAAATTGGCAAATAATTTGATTAAGGTTTTGAAATCGAAATAAATAATTGTATCTTCTTCATAATCTAGAATCTAACTGCTAAGACATGTATAGGACTTCTTTTTATTCTTTTCACCAGAGAAGCAACACTGGTGCAGCAGGAAACACTGTTATTTCCTTCACAATATCTGCGCCGTCTGAACCTACATCTGACGAAACAATAGAAGATACAGACGCCACACTCGAAAATGACATACAAATAGCTCCATGTGGCGAAGTCCCAATGTCGACCAATACTATTGAACAAAATATCCATGAAACTGACCATAACCACGCATGTGAAATATTACGTGATAAACAAGAACATGCAGAGAATATTGATACTACTCTCCGTACCAGTGACGATTGTTCAGAACACTCTTTACAAGGAAGTCTTTCAGATTCGAAAACTAGATCACCAATTCAAACTACGCAAAATAACGATGCCAGCCACGATAACCATACAGAACAGTACAAGTGTGATATGGATATCTATTATAGCGCTGTCATACAAGAAATAAAGGTCGACGACGACTTTACTGTCTACGAGTTGTATATTGATGGTTATATGATACAGGAACATTCAAAGTCTCCTTTGAATTATGACGCAACGAAATCTGACAGCTACAAGAAAAATGACTAAAAATAAGAACCGTATTGTTTTTTGAATGTGATATAATAAGCATCTGAATATAAAACGCATCCCGAGTTTTAGCTTGAAAAAAAAAACCCTGTCAACATCTGGCTGCTTCTAGTGGAATGGATTAGAGGGGGGGCGGGGTCATGTCAAGAGAGACAGGGAGGGAGAGAGAGAGAGAGCAAGAGAGACAGAGAGAGAGAGAGAGAGAGAGAGTGACTGAGAGAGAAAGAGAGATGGAGGGAGAGAGAGAGTTTTGGTTAATAAAAAGTGAAAATAAATATTTCATATTTATTTAACAATCATCAAAAGATAAAAGCACAAAGCAATCACATGTGTACATTATCTTTATTCGTTAGATGATTATTTTACAGAAAACAAGAAAGCATTTCAACGATTTGTTAAAATATTATCTTCAAAACCGAGAGCTTTCATTTGAGTCTATATACGCGGTAGTCAATATATAAAACCATAACTCATTTTATCACTCATGATAAAAGTGCGATGACGGACAGACTGAAAGACAGACAGACAGACCGACCGACCAAAACTCTATAGGCCCCCAACCTTTAGGATTGAGGCCTAAAATTCTCTTTCCACTGCAAGTACAAGCCACACAATATGAGGGAGTGTTCGATAATGTTCCTGCTGCAAGGTCTCGTATCAAATGTTTAATTCTATATTTAATATTCTTCTATGATAGCAAATCATTGATACCGACCAGACTTGATTCCCTCAGCATGAATTTAGTTTTAGAGCTATATTTTCTGCAAAAACTGAAAATCTGTGCGAAAACCAATTCATCAGAAGACCATTTGAAGACACAAATACGTATATAATTTCTATACGAGGTGAATATGTCCAGAGTGACCACGCTTTTTTTATTTATATTGTCACGTTTTTTCATGACCTTTCATGTCATGATTATTCATGACCTTAACGGTATGTTATGGGCCGTTTACCGTGACAAATACGTTTAAGATGGCATTTAAATAATACAAATTTGAACATAAATATATAATGAATATATATCCTTTTTTTAATATGATTTAACTCTACGAGTGATTCATCGACAATAAACTACATGTGGGTAAATCAGAATGCATCCTCTTTGGTTCAAATAGTAAATTAAATAATGTCAAAAAGTTCGAAGTTCACTGTGAAGGTAAAGTTACAACAGGCCAAAAGACCGTAACGGTTAAGTTATATAAGACCAAAAACTATCGGGCCAATCTATGTTTTGTCATGCTCTATGTAATGTAACCAACAAAATGAAATTCATGTACCGTTACAAACACTATTTTAATCGATCCTTGCGCAAAAAAAATGTGTTCTGCCCTTATTTCAAGTAATTTCGACTACTGCTGTCAATCCTGGTAGATCAGCCTAACTGAGTTACAAAAGCAAAAATTACAAGCAGCACAAAACAAAATGATACGGTACATGTTGGATTTATCCCCTCGGCCACATATTGGTCAAACACAGCTTACTGTTTTGGATCAACTTAATATTTCTGATCGTGTTCAGTTCATTCACCTAAATCATTCCGGGATTAATCTACAAATTTATGCTTGCGCGACAATAGGTGTATTTCGAACGAATTCTGTGCGACATTTTTGAAATCTATGCGAAAGTGAAACCATCATGCGACAACTTTGAAGTCTAAAAGTGTTTATTTAATATTTATATAAAACAAAATTAGGAACGATATACAATAATAATCAGGCTTTATTGTAAACAAACATAGAAACATTTAAAGTTGTAAAACCATATGTATGTATAGGCCTACATTAAATACAAGGCAAATCAATGAAAGTTTTATATAAACAGATTATATGATGATCAGGATTGACAATTTTGCACCATAACGGGGGCATTTCGTCGAAAAACTGTGCGACAAGACTGTCGCATTCTGAGTGAAATTAGTGCGATATTTGGTAAAAAATTGTGCGACAATTTTCCCAGTCCCATAGGTAGATAAATACCTGAAAATTTAACGATTATGATTGTGTCGAGGGTTAAAGATGGTAGCGAAAAAAATAAATCCCCCGGATTCGAAGGGATATTGAATTTTAGGTGATAATTAACTATTTTCATTATTTCTCACTATATCTCTTTTAAACTATGGTATATAGCCATATAATAATGTGTATACATATCGATAAACTTTAAAATTGTAGGTAATTATCTTATCTTTTAACGAAAACACCTTTCGAAACGAAACACCTTCTCGACCTCGCAACATTAAATAGAAAGTGTCTGGAATCGCTAATGAAAGACCTTTCACTGTTTTATCGAAAGGAGCAGGGGAAACCCGGACAGGAGAAGAATCTTTACATTCTTCAGTCATGTGCGATAATACTGAAATATGCACTAAGGGATGCACCTAAATATGGAAACAGAAAAGACAAAGTGAATAAATTTTGGAAACGGGTACTTCAATTTTTAAGGGGATATATCGCGAAATCGCGTCTAGTATACGTATTGTTAGAGTTATAGTATGTATTTAAAATCAAAGTATATTTTAAATAATAATTATCTTTATTTATTTCTGTCTTTCACATGTGTGAACTATCCCGTGTCCTTTCCATAAAAATTCTATTTCAAATTTTCCGTGGGTTTTTACTTATATGTTATTACCAAACCATATCCCTTAAAATGGTAAAAGATCATGTAAACAATCCGGAAATATCGCTAAGTCGGGCAACTACGAATTCTCTAATACGAGGTTCGAGGCCGTCAATGGTCCACTTTTTTAGGTTTTTAACTTATTTCTGTGACGATATCAAATCGTTAACTAAGAGAAGGCCTGACTATTAATGATAGGCCTAATATTTACAGATCGACGACTTATTTGGAAGAAAACAATTGATCATCATAAAAATAAACAAAATTTCCTATCACTCATTATCAGTCGTCGCTAAGGACAACAGGCCGTCAGGGCGGTCCACCCACACTTTTCCTTCAAAAATGTTGATTTGAAAAGACCTGAATTTTACTAAACAGTTACGTTCAATAAAATAGTGCCTTAACATATACACCTAGTACAGGGGTGGACATAATATGAACTGGACATAATATGAGGCTGAATTTCAAACTGTCAAATGATTTTCTTGAATTAAATGTTTTAATGATTAAAACATTATAAAAAAATACATGAGGTAAATGTTTATAATGTTGTTGACTTTAACCGAAATTGTTTGAATGATGCGAAATCAATTTGACAGTTTAAAATTCAGCGCTCATATTGGGTGCGTTTCTTTTTGTTCAGAAGTTTAAGAAGTTTAAGAAGTTTAAGAAACTTAAGACAAAAAAGCGTTTCTTTTTTTTCAGAAGTTTAAGAAGTTTCAGACAAAATGTAAGACAACTGAGAGTTGTCTTAAACTTCTTAATTTAGTCACGTGACGTAATGTTTTGATTTTTTTTGCTTCTGTTGACTTTTTAAATTTTGTGTTTTTTTGTTTATAAATGGTGATTTTGTGACATTGTATATTCCAAATAACTATTTAGTAAATTTTATAATTGCCGGAACACTATTTTGTACAGAAAATGTAGAAAAAATGATGAGCTAACCTTGACCCTTAAAAATCAGAACATTTAGACACAATACGTTTCTTTTTACACTCTGTCTGAAGTTTCTTAAGTCTCTTAAAGTTCTTAAACTTCTGAAACTTCTGAATAAAAAGAAACGCACCCAATATGTCCAGTTCATATTATGTCCACCTGTGTACTACGCGAAACACGTCATTAAAATGTTGTGTTGTTTTGTCGTGACTGTGTTCAATGGTCATTATATGTAACAGAGTTGCTTTAATAATGATAACTTTTTATGCTTAATTTTTGTTGACTTTGTTGAATGGAAACAATATACAGCTAATGGGGACAATCCTGAAGCCCGGAACCTCGTACGAGCGTAAATCATTCACTGTTTATCGCCCAACGAAAGCTTACAAACAAATGAAACAAATGCTAAATGATGGTCGTAATTCGACTGTCTTAGTAAATGAAATATGCAGGGTGTTTTTGTTTAATTTACTTCAAGGAATGTCATATGATAATAATGTACGTCAATATGACACATACGAAAGTGAGCGATAATAGGAATCAACAAATCTAGCTGCACCACATTGGCAGTGTTGCCAGGTCTTTTGCAAGAAAACCGCAAAGAAAATCGTCAAAAACCGCAGGAAAGCCGCAACATTCAAAAATTGCTAATTTTATGTGTTATTTGAAGTTTTTGGTCAAAAGAGACCAATTTTTAGTGATGTAAAAAATCAAAGTTAAAACTGGTTTTTCTCAGAATTACCAAAAAATAGGGGTCATTATTTTTAAAAATCAGCTATAATCACAAAAAATGCGCAATAAAGGCACATTTTCGCTAAATATTCTGGTTTTCAAAGAAAATTTTGGACAAAAATGGTCAAATCACGACCATTTTTGCATAAAAAAAGGAAAAATTTCGATGATATAAAAACCGCAATCGAAATTCTCAAAAACCGCAGGAAAAACCGCAACCCGCAGGACGCCGAAAAAACCGCAGAGGCCTTCGAAATACCGCAGGGTTTCGCGGTTTTCCCGCAGGGTTGGCAACACCGCACATTGGTGAAGTTATTTGGTTCAAATTGGTCGTCATTTTTTTTTTCTTGCTTCACCTATCTTATTAGAGAGTTTGGGCAAAAAATGTTCTTTCGGGATGACTGTGTTTCGGTCAGCAGATTTGAATCATAACCCAATTTATTATGACTCAAACCTAAGTTATTCAGGGAAATTATGCTACCTAACATTTGGCAAAATAAATTAAATGAATTTATTAGTTGTTTGAATCAATGTTTTTATTATGATTAGCATGTTTAGTGGTTGGATTTATTGGGTAAAGATTAAAATGTATATATAAAAACACCGTCATCCCGGTGTGACATTTTTTGCCCAAACTCTCTAATCTTATGTTTGGGGAGCGTCGTATTGGAGTGAATCTGAAGACTGGCGAAAGGCGCTTATCTCACCCATCTACAAGAAAGGAGACAAAGCCGCGCCAGCAAACTACAGGCCAATATCCCTCACCAGTATATGCTGCAAGCTGCTCGAGCATATCAAACTACAGGCCAATATCCCTAACCAGTATATGCTGCAAGCTGCTCGAGCATATCGTTCATAGCTATGTCATCAGGCATCTCGACCGCCACAATATATTGAATGATTCCCAACATGGTTTCCGAAAAAATAGATCGACCGAGTGCCAGCTAATATCAACAGTAAAGGAACAAGCAAGTTGCCCTAAACAACGGTGAACAAAGAGACTCTAAATTATGGGACTCTCAAAGGCTTTTGATAAGGTGTCGCACCGCCTCCTGCTCCATAAACTCGCGTATTATGGCATAAAAGATAACGTGTTAAACTGGATTAAGGACTTTCTCTCACATAGAGAACAGACAGTGGTAGTCTAGGGTATGCTTTCCTCACCTGCCGATGTGTCATCCGGCGTCCCTCAAGGCAGTGTCATTGGACCGCTGCTATTTCTTTCATATATTAACGATTTACCCCACCATGTCAGACACAGCTCCACAAGCCTCTTTGCTGACGATAGTGTAGACATATTCGATATTATATTTAACCATCTGCTTGTTTTCTTCCGGGTTATAGAGTCGCTTACGCTGAGATTCTTGAATAATTAATAAATGAATAAGTAAGCTATATTGGTGTCATTCCAGGACTTCCACACATATCTACATGTCAGATGTCCATTTATAGTACGAAGAAATAAATAATATACCAATATGGCAAGTGCACTCAAAGGACCAAAAGAACTCAGTCGAGGGAATTGTTGCCGAAAACTGGAGGGCATTCGAAATGGATTTTGATATATATGTAGCCGCAGCAAGACCAGATGCCGACGACAAGACTATCTCATCCACGCTCCTAAACCTCGCTGGTAAGGAGGCCATTGAACGCGCTGGAACATTTGCTTATTGTGAAGGAGAATCTGTTGAGAAGCCAAATTGTTTAAAGCAAAAGTTCAAGGAATTTTGTGAGCCGCGGAAAAATTTGACAATTCTTCGACACCGGTTCAATACCCGTAGCCAGCGCCCGAGTGAGTCATTTTCGTCATATTTCGTAGATTTGCGGAACCAAGTGGAAAGCTGGAATTTGGTGATAAAATGAGAGAATTCATACGTGACCGAATTGTGTGTGGAATTCACTCTGACATTATCCGGAGGTTGCTGCCAAGAGAGCCCGAATTAACGCTTGACAAGGCATATGAGTTATGCATTATGCATGAGACGGCCGATTTGGACAGTTAAGGAATAAGCAATGATCCGGATTTTACACCAAGTGTCAACGCAATCAGAGAATAAAAGGGAGAAGAAATCAAGAAAAGTGAAGATGGTAAGAAATTGCAAGTATTGTGGCGAAGATCATCCAGTGAGACAGTGCCCTGCATATGGGGTCCATACGAAAAGTGTGAAAAACTTTCATTTCACGAGAGTTTGTTTGACCGTGAGCCATAATACCCCTCGGAGACCATATACACCTCGGAGGCGTTCGCAACCCGATTCCCAACAGCTGCACAAAATCGATTATGATGATGATCAACAGCAGAAAGACATCATGGAGCACTATGTGATTGAAGCAGTAGACATACCAGGATCACAGAGTGAAATTCACATTACGGCTATAGCATCTGGAAACGTTTCGAATTGAAAATTGACTCAGGTGCTAAGTGCAATGTTGTTTCCATGAACACGCTTCAAGCCATGAGAATCCCCTTTACAATCAACACGTCAGAAAGGATCACGCTGATATCTTATTCAAACACGGAAATGCGTACGTTAGGAACCTGTGAACTACAATGTGTTATTGCCAATCAGAACGCAATTCTCATGTTTCATGTCATCGACAAGCCAGTGAAGAGTATCATTGGACTACCCGATGCATTAAGATTACAATTGTTGCATCTTCATCCAAGAGTGCATATCAAACAAAGGAAACGCAATCCAGCATTTGGGACAAATACAGACGCCGAAAATCAACATTATCCCATACATACCAGAAACAGCCATTAGAAGGTCCTACTCGACTCGAAAAACCGCAAATACGCATTCCTCATCGCATCATCGACAGAGAAAAAAAGCAACATCACGAATTCGGACGACGCACTTACATCAAGTCATTGAATGACAATCGCAAGCCGTCAGATAACACAACCAGTTCCCAGTGTCATCCTGATCCAACTGTGCAAAGATATAATGACAACACTGTGAAAGCTGAGAATGTGACAGGGGGAAGTACGACATCTTGCGCAAAGGGTGTACAGCCTGATACAAGTGTTAAAAGACAGAACAATAGGCATATTTATCGTTCGCATATCCCTGTCCGAGACCAGAAACTTACATCCGGTTCCTTATCGTAACCAATTGTGCCTTAAATTTAAACCTTTTCGACCCGCTCCGAAGCATAGACCGCCCAGAGTCATTCCTGAACATTCGACAGTTTGACAGCCCATGTGTGAACCGTTGAGCTATTCAGTACCCCCAAACTGTGTAGTTTTATTTCAGTTTATTTCCAGACTCCATCTGATATCGCCCAATATCCGACCGTGTCCAAACCCAAGAATTTACCATAACCAAAGCCACGTGCTATTGACCCTTCATTTTAATGTGTTAAAGTTCCAGAACTGTGAAGCCCTTTGTTGCAGTTCAATTTTGATTATCTTATGTCTACACGTATTTGACTAGTTTTTACAATATCTTGTAGTACGAGTAATTTTCTTGATTATTTTGGTATCGATATTTTATAGTGATATTTACTAGTGTACAATAGTTAGTTTCGATAAACATTGATCCTTAACGAGTTTTTTCTTATTCGTATATTTCAGTGATGCCTGATCAAAGACTGCTTTAAAGTTCGAGTTATAACGTTCGTAAACTATTGATTGATTTATTTGCAAAGATCTGATAATTCGGTAAGATTTGTTTGTTTATTTACTTTTATATGTTCACTTTCTGATTTACAATTTTGAGATAAAAGTAAGTCTTTTAATATATCATTATCATTAATATAATTTTACGTGTTAGTAACTTATTAAATACTTGTTCTTTTGATATGTTTAATTCTCGTATGCATATTACCTTTAAAGAGTATTTTTATTTTTTGTAAAATTCTGAGTGATAGTTAAAGGTTTTCTTATAGTGTAATTGTTGCTACACTCGTTGAAAATAGGGATGTAGACATATTTGATATTATATTTAACCATCTGCTTGTCTACTTCCGGGTTATAGCGTCGCTTACGCTGAGAAGCTTGAAGAATTATTGAATGAATGAATAAGCTATATTGGTGTCATTCCAGGACCTCCACACATATCTACATATGCATGATAAGCCGAACTATCCGAAATGAAACCGATGCCTCTCTTATTCAGGACGACCTCGACAATCTCCAACGATGGGAAAAAAGTGGAAAATGGAATTTAATCTAGATGAATGCGAGGCCATCTCAATCACGAATTAAAGAAAACCCATCACAACTGATTACAAAATACACGGAAAAACGCTCAGACATGTCAAAAGTGAAAAGTATCTCGGAGTTTCCATAGACAATAAGCTAACATGGAACAGGCATGTCGACAATATCCTTAAGAAAGCTAAATCTACTAGAGCCCCTCTCCAAAGAAACACCCGTATGTGCCCTCGCCACATCAAATCACGCTATTATACCACATATGTCCGCCCTGCTCTAGAGTATGCATCCACTGTGTGGGACCCAAGTACCCAAAAGTCATGCACTAAGGTAGATGCTGTGCAAAGGAAAAGCGCCAGGTACGTGTTCAACTACTACGATCGCCAAAGAAGCGTAATGACGATGATCGGATCTCTCAAATGGCCACTCCTACACCACCGGCGGGCAAATGCCAAGGCAGTCATAATGTACCGACTCGCTAACGGTTTCGTCGCTATCCCCGCGAACAAGTATCTTGTTGCCACCGGAAGCCTGACCCGAGGGCACGAAACCCGGTTTCTTCAACCCTTCACCCGTGTGCAGGCCTACAAGCATTCGTTCTTTCCCTCTGCCATACGGATATCGAATACGCTACCCGCTGAAATGGTCGGCAAGCCATCTCTCGAGAGCTTCCGAGACTGGCTTAGCCGCTACGCGCCCCTCAATTAGACTTCTAACAGATTTTAACCGATTTAAGTGATCACCGCTGCACCAAAGTTCGCGTTTTCGATACCCAAATGCACCTTGCACCGAAGTGCGAGAATACTCAACGACTGAGGGATGCACTCAACGGCTAGATAGACAGAATCGCTAAACCCGATTAAAGAACAACTCATTGCCTTTTGGTTCCCATATAAATTACGTGTGTTGTTTTTTAATGAATAACGGCCAATACTACATAGGGTGTGGTATGGTACCGGAGCGTTTTCTATAGGTCTAATCGGATTAGAGCACTGAGTGTTGAGGGGTTGAGGATTATGCTGAGGGGCATTATGTTTGGTCATGTATATAGAGAAAAATAAAGGGGTTGAGAGGCATGACGTCACAGGGAGCTCCGAGGGGTGCTGTATGGCTCTATTCATAGAACAATGGGGTCATTTAGGGTGAGGACTGGGTGTCACGTGATTAGGGTAGGGACAATTTCATGGCAGTGGAGGGTAGGGTCGGTACAAAACGTGTCGTGGATGTATTTTTAGAGTGAAACGTTAGGAAAACCTTTGTGTCACATGATGTTTATAATATCAATGTTTTCATACAATGCTATTATTCATGCAAACTGCTTACCTTCAATGTCATTGTATGGTATCCTTGTCCCATCTTTAAACCTCATCTCAGACTCATGTTTAGCTCATGCGATGAGGAAGTATGAGTTTCAATCGGCCCTTTCGTTGAGTGAATGTTAAGTTAGTGTTAGCTAGGGATGATGACAGGAGGATAAAGAATATAATTGGTTTTTAGTTCATCATGAGTTAACTATGAGTTAAGGATGAGTTAAGGATAAG
>LQRL01129372.1:0-11204 GCA_001703475.1 Hydroides elegans | reverse complement strand
CACACACACACACACACACTCTCTCTCTCTCTCTCTCTCTCTCTCTCTCTCTCTCTCTCTCTCTCTCTCTTTTAGTTTATTCATGTGCAATGTATTTTTATGCATCAAGAAGAATTAGAATCCCCCTTAAAATCATATTCGAGCATATTACAGGTCAGAATTATTGATGGTTTTAGATACGCCTTCATTCTAAAAGAAACATATATTATCGTTCCCAGTATGACATCATGCTCTCTCATTCCTGTAAAATTAATTTAGATTTTGCTTGAAGTTTAACACCTACTTTATAGATCATATTCCGGATTTAGCGATAAACGAAACAGAAATATTCTTGGAAATTAATTGTAAGCAATTCATATGAGAGCAGGCGCTTATGCTCATCTCACATTTTCCAACCTATAAGAACGCTTCAAAATGAAACAATCAAGGCGTTTTCTTGATTAAAGCATCTCATTAAACTTCCTTTTAATTTCTTTGAAGTGCAATACCATAATAAATAAGCTGAATCGTGTATTGTTTGTTTTGTATTTTTTGTTTTAAAGTGAGTCTGTGGAAAAAATAGAAGGTTAAAGAAGCTGTTTTATTTTTTATGTGTGGACCATAAGGTTGGTTCAGGGAAGGCCGTGGATTATGTGTTGAGAATACCTGCCAAGTAATTTATACATTTTTAACGAAGTGCATGTTACTTAGGATGTACCTCCATGTATTTTGTGCACTCATATAATCATAGGGTTGCAAATTCGTAGGTCGTAAATTATTAGTCATATGAATTTCTTTTGACACAAAGAATTGCACCTTTGTAGGATGTATGATACATCTTTATGCGTAATATATAATTCAACACCTTAACGAAATATGTTTTCAATAAAAGGTGAATTATTCCAAAACTTAAAATTTATCTACCATGCAATTTAATATAATATTTATCGTTGACCGTTTATGCTACCCACAAACGCTCAACGTTGATAATAATTCATCTAGTCCCATTGTACATATATGTTAATATGACTTTTTGGTTTGATCAAAAAGCAATTATAAGAATCAACTGCCACGATACAGTTGTTTCGACGGTTTTGAATATACTCTTACTTGTATTAATGCTCTGGCAACATATTCGTTAAAGACGTGCGTGTAAAATGTTAACATTTACATATATTCGCTTGTTAAGGCAGTAACCAAAGTTTAAAAATGATTAAGATACATGTAATTGCGCGCATACCCCAGTTTCAACAACAAAGTCAATACATACACGCAGTCCCAATATATGCGCCGCCATCTTCTTTTGTTGATCGGGGTTTGTAGCCTTGACTGATCACAACTTAACACATGATGCCACAACAATGCAAACCTAATTGCATTTTTCATCGCTTTGCCAAAATATGTATGCGGAATCAGCCTACCTAGGGTTGTTTCAAATGTAAATACAGAATATTATCCATGATCAGTTAATAAGTTAAGTCACGCGTTATAATAAACAAAGTATTCACGGAATGCTAGATTCTAAATGAAAGAATACCTGAGGGCTAAAATCTTGTCAAAAACTAAATTTCCACCCAACAAATCAATAAGATCAAAAACTGCCTTATTCTATTAGTTGATATTGACAACCAGGCGGTCTCTCATACACATGTAGATGTTCAAGGGTTATTGAACTTTTGCCGTTCGGTCGAAACTTGTGAATTCTTTTGTGATATATCTTCGATAATGTTGGTCTAGTTTTAATTAAAGTGTGCTGTGAATTTAGAATTTAGAACACCCCGACCAACTGAAAATATTCAAAATGCCATTCAAAATACATGTATGACTGATAACTTCATTATTTCCTATGATCAGTTAAGATCATTATCACTAACCTATATTTTAGCGATGGTTACAATTAAGAAAAGCAAAGCATGCAATGACTAATTTCAATTTGCTTCGAATCAAGAATGTAGACCAGTCAGCTGCTGTCGACACGCTAGACTGCATCTTGGGGTCTTTTTGTGAGGACGGTTGAAAATAAGTCTGTTTTTCATGTTTTGGTTATCGACTGTAGTTTCTGACTCTTTATGTTGTGGCTTTAAGAATCAATTTGTCTAAACATGCATTTGTGTAATAAGTTGTCCGTTCTGATGACACGAGTTGTTAACGTGGAGGGATGATCGATACATGGTTTCTTCGACAAAAAAAAAACATCAAGGCCTTTCAATTATATGAAAACAGTGTGAATCATATCAAATTTTCAAGAAATGTTCCTGTTATGATTATATCACACTCCATCCACAAAAGGTTCGATTAAAAAAACGTTTTACACCATGTTTGCACGTTTGCCCCGCAAATAGCGTCTTTTGTATTTGGCAGAAATAACTGACATTTGAGATACAATTCCAATTTAAGCATCTCAAAACCTGTGTATAACTGCTTTGATATATTCAAAAGCATAACTGCAACCCCCTCCTCTTTACAATGCCCTGTTTAGGTCTGCTAGCTGTAACTCTAAGCTACTGTATACATCTTTCTACCTGTGCTGTTATACTGACTGGTGACTTAAACGCACGCTTTTGTTAGGGCTAAAAAGCCTGCCGATGACACAGACTTAAGACATGTCATGAAAATTGACACAAAACAGCACGCCGTTATTACTAATATGCAGCTAAAATATCGTGCATTGGTTTTAACGATTATATGATCAACATAATTTGTCGTGCTGTAACGTATAATAAGGAATAATTATGTTCAATATTAGGTGACTAATTGAAAATATAGCTTCCGCTTTTGGATAAAACGTCGCAGTATTTTCATTATAAGCAAATTAATAACATTGGGCAAGACATTGGTTTGGTTAACAGTTGGAAATTAAGTTATTTTGACTGGACATATACGATTTGAATAAGTTGGTAATGACGAAAATAGTTCAACCTTAATACCAACTGGGGCTATTGTGATTTACAATGTGGGTCTTCACTTAGATTTCGGTCTCATTTTTGTATCAACACAAAGACGCCGAAAAGTGATGCGAATGAAAAGAAATTGGTAACATGGACCACAATAGTTAGCGACATGAATGTAGGGATTATAAACGTGAACTTGTTTATAAACGTAAAATTGCGTGTTGTCAAACTTATATAGAAATCGGAATGCGTTGCTAAAACACGTTGAGATTCGGATAATAACCAAGATTTAAGTGATTGATATATTTTGATAAAATATTAGTAGGAGGATATGAATGATTAAATAATTCAGAGAAGGATATATGGAAGTTAATAACATTAGATAGTGTAGTGTATTATTATCAAAAGGATAAAATCTAGTACATATTTGATTGCTTATGTTTTAAACACGATTTCTCAGGAATAAAGGCTGTAAAATTGATTGATTAGGCAGTTAAACTGGAATAATTGATAACTAAGAGAGTAACATCTAGGATATGAAAATGGCCAAAGGGCGCAAAAACAAACACGTCGATAAGGTTTGTACCAATTTTAATGGGTCTTACCATTTTTGATGTCAATGATGACAATAAATCGAACTTTATCTACACTCTTATTCACACTATAAAGTTTAATTTAATAAACTATAGAATAATGTTAATTTTGCACTAAGATCACGGATTGGACTTTTAAATTTCTCACGACCCCTTCACCTTCGCGAACCCCTAAAAGTTCACTGGGATAGTTAAGTGCAATTTAAACGGGAATATAATTTTGTGGTTTTTCACTGAGTTAATTGTTGTAGAATTCTATCACGAGCCACCGGCCGTTTAGTGTACATTTTCGGCAACCGTTTATAAAACGGAAGACCTTGAGTCTGCAGCAATCGTTCTGCTGTTGCCGTGGGCTTCCAATAACACTTCTCCTAAACATAATTGATAAGCAGCAAAACGAATACGTTCATATGAACCAATATTTAAGATTATCAGCGATATATAACGGTAATAGACCAGGGGATGCTATGTAGGCCTACTATTGTCATGGATCCATGACAATTTTCAATCAAATGCGTATTCAGGTTACTTCGTTATGCTTAATTTTTTCGAGCTAATAAACTAGATCCCCCTTCGAAATACACGCCTAAACATGTTTTCGAATTGTATTTTAAAACCCAAATGGTCATAAGGCTCAACATGTCCTTAATCTAAATACTTGGTATTGAATCTGTTATTTCTCAAAACAACACGTATAATATAAAGAGCCCATGCATTACCTGTTCCCATGTATTACCCTTGCGCAGGCAATACACCGGAAATCAAAGAATTTAAAACTGAAAACTGTATTGAACAAATGGTTGATAACCTGTAAAATGCACCAAGTGATGTGATATAGAATATCAAATACTGTAGTGGCTAAGCGTGTGCGTGTGTTTTTATTCTAACAAATTGCTAACGGATTTTCCTCACTTTTCATATTTTGATTTGGTGTTTGCGAATTAGGTTTCATGCTTATTTTAAGCTTCACAAACGTCATTCAATTACATCTGTTTTTGCTGTTAACATGTTAGACATGCCACTTCTAGTCTTTCATTAGCTTAAACATTACTGTTAATAAACTGCAGTAAGGTAAAAAAAAAAAAAGATCAGTCGATTAGAAATCGAGATGCTTCATTTATCGAAATGTAATGGGCTCAGTGGCAGACAAAATGTAATCTCTTAAGATACTAAACTATATCATCCAATTGTGAAAATCATGACTTGTATCAAACTGTTTCATTCAAATTGTTTCTCTTTGTTTCAGACTCATCTATTTTACTTGGACCACGACAGAAACAGAGAAACGCCCAGGTAAATGACACATAAAGTAGACGAGCAGCATAGATTGGGTATCCCGATATCCGAACCTGATACCCTAATTCGATACCCGGTCCGAATATCGGCTCAGTAATTTTACAGGATTTATGATGTTTCTCTTTCTTTCTGCACCGCGTTTTTCGATGTCCAGGGATATAGTTCCGTTGAATAACGCCTTTAGTTCCAAGTTATAGCGTCGGGACATACATGAGCTTGTAACTTTTACATGTTACCGCAGGGTAATGCATAAGCCAAAATTCTGCCTCGGTATTTTTTTAGGGTACCTGAAAATTGGCTCGGAAAAAAATGGGGTTCGAGGGTACCTAAATTCTGCCTCGATAATATCTATTTCAACCTCGGTATTTTTTCGAGGGTACCTCAATTCTGCCTCTGTAATCTTGACTCACCCTCGAAATTACCGAGGGTTTCGACCCTTATGCTACAAACTGAATTATCGGTTCATTGATTCGATTGAGATCATGAAACGCTTACGAGAATTAACGTTCCTGTGAAAAAAAAGGATCTGCATAAAAAAGATTAACCCATCTGTTGATTTATATTGTGCAGACAAATTATATCTGTAACCTTGGTCCGATTCTTTTTAATCATCCATTTTTAACCAACCATCAAAATATTTATAAACTCGTCACGCTATTGGCTATTGAGGGCTAATTGCGGACCAACAGCAAATTCCATTGTTTTCTTTCATTGCCGGATTATGTACAATGGATAATCCATTGAAGCGGAAAAGAAACAATGTGATCGAAGCCCTGGAAATGCAATCTTTCGAAGCCCTGCCTTTTCATTTGTCAACCTTCATTAGAGCGATGGCGATTTTTATATATGACTCAACCTCGATTCAAGGGTCGTCGGTTTACACCATGTTTTTGTCTGTAGTTATCACTGTGTTGTTTTTTGTTTGTTTGTTGTTGTTTTAAGTGTAAATCTAGCTGTTCTTGTTTTAACTTTTGTTTTTATAATTCGCGTTTGCTTGGATTGATTCCATAGATGTAGGACACGCCTAGTTTGGTTCTGCCATGTTCAGTGAATTCTGGCGTGGTTTGATCACAGGTTGGCGTGGAAAGGTTGGATAATTTAGCGTATCGTTGTGTTGGCCCGATTTCAGAGGGGAATATATTTTTAAAGGGGAGCTTGGTGTGACATTTCTTGTAGGTTGTATTTTATTTGCGTAATTCAATTTTCCTGGGATTTATATATGGCGCCAACATGTTAAGAGTGTTTACATTTTTAACAAAATATTAGATTAATTTAAATTTGGAATGCGTGATCATATTTTATTAGTTTAAGTTCCTAAAATCCAAAACAAATAGAGAGTGTTTTTCAGCTTGTCCGTCAATCCCACTTTTAGACTAGAGGTATTTTTGAGACCATAACTCATTTTTAAAGGCTTGTTTATCGAGTCAGAAATGCAATGTTTACAATATTTGTATCATAAAACCAATTCACGTAACCCACTAAAAAGTGGTAGGTTATTTAGCGAGTCAGAAATGCAATGTTTACAATAATTATGTCATAGAACGAATTCAAGTAACCCACTAAAAAGCGGTAGGTTATTTTAAAGAATCAATACTTTTCAGCTATAAATTTTCATATTGTTCTGCGCTGGATCCTGCTGCTCTGTGGTTTAAACGAATAATGTTCTATCTAATCAAAAACAAAGTTGCGATATGTTCAATGCCCAACTACTATCATACAGTACAGCACAGTCCATGAGGGAAAAAGTTCAGCTACATACGTATTTCACTTTTGACGCTAAGTGCTCATGACCTGGAACAACCCCACTCCCTCCCTCCTTTGGAATTTCTGAATACATATCCTATCCTTAGACACCGGTTTCGATGAATTACGTGGACTGCACAGCTGACCGAAATAGATAGCCCGCCAGTGACACCCGCGCACAAAAGGGGGTCGCATAACCCCTTACTACCGAGGCAATAGGACCCTTTTGTGGGGGAGAACATGAATTTTTGTCTGCTCCCTAATTCCCCTATCAATTATTTATAAATGTTCTAACATTAGGGGAATTTGAGTAGAGGGGAAAAAAATATAAATGGGTTAAACACAAGTGATAAACGCTATCCGGGAAAAAATTCCGATGTATAAGTGTGGGAGAGGCTCTTAAAATGTCAGATGCCTGGACGTTTTTAGACGTATCTAGGCTTTGCATTACAGAAAGAAGTGCTCGCGTAATGGGATGATTACGGGGAAAAGGAAGTTTTGGGCTCTTTTCAATTGCATCCTCTTTATAAGATTTTCGCTGGTAATATAATCTCCGCTTGTTTATACTCCTAGGTTGATGTGACTTTTATTGCATTCCGTTCGCTATTTTTGCTCAAATGGAGCGTTTAATTTATTTGATTTAGATCATTTCATTGTGTAAAAATATAGCATCTTGTTCTCCCTAAATTGTCTACCTTTGCTCCTAGGCCTTTTGCTGCTAGACCTTGTTAAGGGAACGATGCCAGAATTTGTCTTAAATGATAGGTACAATTTAATGAGGTGATGTTACAGATCAGTTTGTTTCTTCAATTAAGACTCGTTTCCCAACCAGCCTCGAGGGGTATCTGAAGTCAGATTCATCTGTTATTATAAGAGTGAAGTGAATTTTTAGATGCCCACCATACATTTTTATCTGTTTTTCTAAGAATTCAACACCATTTGTATGCAGTCTTACTGTCTATAAGCGATTCCTCAGTGCTCTACCCAGGGAATTTTGAGGAGTTCTGTCTTTAGGAGCAATGCCTATTACGGACTGGTACTGGCTTGTTTCAAAGAAAGTACTGTCTACGTCGTGTTATTCAAGTACTTCAATTATTTCTGGCGATGTTTCAACAAGTACATTTTTATGTTCCGATGTATAGGAATGCATATCTTCTGGTGGTTTATTTAATTGGTTTATTTAAGTCTATTTAATTATAATGTCTGCATATTGCTTTGATCAACATCTTGGCCGAGTTCCACATACCTGAGCTCAAGTGTCGGAACTCTATTTGCATTTACTCATTTTCAATTTAAATTAAGCAGAACAAATGTATTAACTGGGCACCAGTCTTGTCCGAAATTCGCCTCTAAGGAAACCAGTGCAATTAAGAGTTAAACTCTCGGGTCATTCCCCTTCGGGGTTTGTTGTCCATGCATGCGAGCTAATCTCGTTTTGTGGCCAGGTCCCCAATCGTCCATCCAAAAATCAAGTCCTCGCTCGGTCAATTTGATCAGGAATCAAAATAGACACGGAAACAAACCACATTTGGAGTAACTACAGCAATAACAACACCAACAACACATTTTGCGCGTGATTTTCACTTGATCTATCGTTACTTGGGTGGAAAAAATTGTTCTCGTTTTTTTCATTCTGGCGCGAATAATGCGACTTAGTGTTGGTTGTAATTCTGCTTCCTAGAACGCGATTAAATTTGTTGTTTGCACGATTGCGCCCTTTTCTGTTGTTCTAGTGACATGATCTGTGTTTCAACCTTGATCTGTCATTCTGGAATTTCATTTTCTCGAGCACAAAAGTATATGTGTTTTGCAGCAATAACCCTTCGCGGCTACAGCAAATATCCCTGAAATCTGACAAAGATCCGTTTGAAGGATAAATGATTACTTCTGAATTCTTCCTATATGTATTCTAGTTTCACTCAAACAGCATTCTTGCTTATATAAGAAAAATGTTAAATATAGAGGTTTGATTTTGAAAACACCCAAAAATAAGTTTTGCAATTGCACATTCCGTTATATTCACACACAAAAAAAAACACAAAAACCTCATCCCGAAATCCATATTTTCATTATTTTCAGCTGGTTCTACGAGACATGTACACGAGACGAGGCCGAAAACATCCTGACGCTGGGTCGCAAGTACGGCAACGTGCTGATGAGACCCAGTTCCACGTTTTCGCAGACCGGCAAATATGTCATCTCAATGCG
The DNA here is from genome assembly GCA_001703475.1 of Hydroides elegans. NCBI lineage: Eukaryota > Metazoa > Annelida > Polychaeta > Sabellida > Serpulidae > Hydroides > Hydroides elegans. The sequence goes on along the minus strand of LQRL01129372.1, from coordinate 2,494 downwards.
TCGCGAGGTTTCCGGGTAAGGATTAATGTAATTCGCTGGTTTTGAATATCAAATAATTTTCAAAAATAAGAATTTTATGAAAAAGCATTTTGACGAATTTTAAAATTGTTAAATCATATGGAAATCTTGCAAGATAGTTCTGTAATGTTTAAGATGTAACATTTTACTTTCCAGTTTCTGCTCTTGAAGGCTCATAAATTTGGTTCTTATATGATTTGTTGACTTTAATGTACATGTATTTTATTGAAATAGTCGATTTATGCAATTAACCCTCCGGTTGTTCTTCTTTACGTTATCTTTCATCCCAAGATTCGCCATTTCTTCTATTTATTCTTATTTTCATTAATATATATTATTCTTAATCACGCCGAATCACCTTTATGTATGCATGTAATTAGCTGAAATAACCTTTGTTTGGAAGGGCAAGTGTTTAATAATGCAAGACGGAATCGTTTTATGCTTGGTGCGAAAGATGCTGTGATGAAACTGATATTTTTACTTGAGCATGTAATGATGACTCTAATGTCGAATCTTCTTTTGTATATAACTTTCTTGCCATGAATAATTCAAAATGAAATGTGTGCCGTAAGCAGAACGAACGCCCGTGAGTACCAAATTTGAAGTTCATAAAAGGCAAAAACAAGAGATAGGAGTGTGTTTGTGAGTAGATAACAGCCCACTTTTGACGTTCGTATTTCCTATGCTGTCAGTCCGAAATCCAGGTCATTTTCCTGTTTGCAGTGACCATAATGTTTCTCAATAAAACAACATTTACTGACCTTTAAAAATGCCATAAAACGGTCAAATCCTACATGTATAACAAGATATTTGAAATATGAGATTTGTAACGTTAGCATGTGACGATACGTTGATGTTTTCAAAGTTTTCAAGACGTTTAGATTGTTTCTTCTTATTTTGATTCGATCATTGAGAACGGGCATCCGATCATTAAAAAGACGTAACCGTACCGTCCATAATGTAACATCATACTCAAAAGGGTTTTTTTTTTTTTGAATAAACAAAGAAGAGATATCAGATCGTGGACTCAAACGTCAAATCGTTAGCAACAAAAATATTGCAAACCATGACGAAAGATGATTTTGGCGTGCAGACTTGTCATGCTCCTGCTATTGTGCCATTTCTTGATTTTTTTTTCAACGTTTTAAGAAAACAATATGTCTTTTCATACATGTCTAGAACTCATGGTCTGAATTGAAGTGTTTTTTTTTTACCCGAGAAAGGCCAATATCAGATGCATTATTTCCGAGGGTACTGCCCAGAAACATATGGATGTGATGCTTAAATTATTTGATTGAATTAGGCCTTCGGCATTATTCCATGTGTTTAAGTGCATTTACACATTTCCTTTGCGAGTCTCGATGAAAAACAAAAATCATTTAATGATTTTAAAATTTGGAAAATAAAAATGAGAAAATTTCATTTTTAAAATCACTGTAAATTTAAATCCCTTCAGGCATAAACAATTCAGTTGATAAAACATTCTTTGGAATGAATATCCTATTTTCCAATGACGAAAATATAATTTACGATAAGTATGAAAAATGAGGCCCAACGGAGAAACGGAAAATTCCCTTTGTGCTCATCCATTTTTGTATTCGGGGAACAATATACATTTGATAGTAAGCTTCACAGTTTTATCTGTAGTGTCCGAGGATGGTCAAGGGCTCATCATGGTTGAAACCATGTGACTAATATCAATGAAGAACCGATATCCGCTAAAGATTGTGTTTGTTACCTAAGCGCACAGACAAAAGTTATAAACCATATTTTTGTTACCGGCTAATCATGTGTTGCGAGTTGACATTATATTTGTTGGTATATACAGTTATGCAACGAGGTTATAGAGTTGAAATTGAAAACTAAAGATATCGATGCAAACGTGACTTTAGTGAAAAAAGCGTATTTAGGCCGACCCGATTCTTTTAAAACAGAGAAGTACCCTAACCCTGAACCCCTCATAAACCCGTTAGGCCCTTAGGCCTCGCTCATGATGATAGAAGGTATTTTGCGGCTTATGTATGTTGCGTCATGAATACCAAAGATTCGACAGCACACAAGACCTGATGACATTTTGGGATTTCGAAAAAGAATGATATCTCTAGTGCGTCATTCTGTCGACCTGTCACAGTAACATTGGGGTGGTTTGGTTCCATGTCACATGTCCGAAGGTCCGGATGTCCGAAGGTCCGGATGTCCGAAGGTCCGGATGTCCGAAGGTCCGGATGTCCGAAGATTTATATAACCGGCACTACACATTGATAAATTTTTAATATTTGATATATGTTTATGACTGATAATGAAAATATACTTCAACCCTTCTGCCCCCACCCGTCCCACCCCATGGGAAGAGCGTTTAACATATTTATTACATCCTGGCCAATGTGACACTTTTATCGAATGGAGTGTTTAAGAGATAATGCGATGAAAACATTTCATTTTAAGCTATTTACCAACTCGACCACCCCTCCCCCCT
>LQRL01129345.1:9828-38004 GCA_001703475.1 Hydroides elegans | reverse complement strand
AGTACTCAATTTATGCAAAGAGGTAAATAAATGCGATTGAAAAGATTGCAATTCAAACACACCATTCCCTATTAGATGATCGAAATCAGCACCAAAAACAGTTCCAACTAAGATATTTTATGATGAGAGAATGATTTGCAACATATTATTTTCTTAACAATATCAATTGATAACATGGTATTAGTCATAGTTTTAAAATATATGTAAGAACCACCATGAAAACTTAATTTAAATGTTTCAGCCAATCTGTGGTCAAAATCATGTCTCCATTTCAGCCAATCTGCAGTTTGGCTGGAAAATTCTAGCCGATCTGTAGATTGGCTGATTGAACCAGCCAATCTGTGGTATGACACAGATTGGCTGACTCTTTCCAGCCAAACTACAGATCGGCTAAGAACCACAGATTGGCGGTAACATATACGAACAAAAGAAATCAGTCTAATTTCGGATGCACACAGTTATTTCAGAATAAAAATGCAAAAAATAATTCAAAAATCGCATTTTCTTTTATATCTTTTTAATTAAAGAACATAAGAATTTGTTATTTAAATTTGACATCTCATTTTTGGATAGAAATTTGCAACGCTAAAAATATTTTGCATTGCAAATGCCGTTTTGGAGCTATAAGGGCGAGAAAAAAACCTTAGCTGTCTAATCTTACTTTAGTTATCCTATGTGTGTTGTAGAATATTTTCGAGTTTTCGAGAAAGGTTAGTGTATCAAATATTTCATAAGAATCGACATATGTCAATATAGTTTTTAAATAACTTTTTCATGATATCAATACATAAGTTGTCATCCCCAAAAAACATATGTTCTATTTTCGTTATTTAAAACTAGTCTGAAAATAAAACGCTACATTACGTTCTATTGTCGGATGGACGTCTTATTTTACAACCCCCTCGTCATTTAAATCGTCAAGACGTCTAAATCACGTAACGTTAAGTCTAGACGCACGCGACGCAAAAACGACGTACATACGATGTGAAATATAATAAACCCCATCAATCTCGTTGAACTTCACTACGTAGTTTTGACGACATGATAATGTATTCGACCATAGTACGATGTTAGACAAGGCTTTGTAAACACGAACTTTTCAGGTCGTCCTAGCGGAGCTTTACATTGGACGTAATCTAGACGTAACGATATGTACGTTGAAAGGAAACTTTATTCTAACCGTGACGTAAGTCGATGTCACTTTGGCCTTATTTATAGACCAACTTAGGAATTCACCTACTGAGGAAACTCATTGTTTATGGAAAAATAACAATCGATATATTTTTGAACAGATTATAATGCGAATGTGATCAAATGATGTCCCTTAAACATTTCAGTTTCTTACAATAAAGGTCTTGGTGTGTGTGATTTCCGTAGGGCATTTGGATATGAGATAACGACGGTGACGACCGACAAAACGTTAATAAAAATAACGTTTACATAACGTCGACAGATTTGGCTTACCATGTATTGCCTTTGCTAAAAAAATGTTCAAGATGGGACACTATGATTGAAATGTTCTGATATTCCTCGTATTTAGGGAATGCCTGATAAAATAATTGGATATTGAGATACATGAAACATAATAATTTGAGGCCAAACCTAAGTTATGACTGCTAAAGTATCTAAAATAGACTTTTTTTCTTACGTCACCAGAGAAATTAATCTTTCGCTAACCAAACCATTGTTTCCCTTAAATCAATGTTTCATGCCACATTTATAGCCAATAAGGGGAAACAAAAAAAAACAATTAGTTTTTTTTTCCCAAATTGATGGTCATTTATTAAATGCAAAAAAAAATAATAGGTTGCAATTTTCATTGACGCTCAGTGCATATTGGACATATGGATGAACGGATATTAATTTAGAATAACTGTAGGCATCTATTATGTTTTATTTAAAATAACGTCTTGTGTTCTCAAGAATTTACGATAATAGCATCATATGATGCATGTCAACAGTTCCGCTACTTTTACCCGCAAAACAGCATATCATCATTGTGATTTGGGATTAGAATATTTTTAGCGTGAATAATAAACATTTTCAATGATAATGCTCCACAATAAGTATTCTCAATACTTGACCACTTAATGAAAACCATGAGCCATGCGATTATATAAAGGAAGTTAAATCAGTCAAATGGTTTTTCTAACGTGACATAAAGTATGTTTTTGGTTCTCTTAAATTTGGCTCTAAAATGATATCATCATTGTAGTTTTTGTAGTAAGTTGGTCCGATTTAGAAGCTTCCATATTGTTCGTTTCATTTTAAAATGACAGCTGTATATTTGATTGATTTGATTGTATGTGTGATGCGATAACAAACCAGGATGTTTCACACTCAATTATTCTACTCTAGGCAGCTGTCTAGTGGTGTCTCAAATTATGCGAAAGTGAAAGCATTCTCGTACAATCATACATTTGATCATCTTACACCACTATTTAAGTGTATGAATAGTTGCGAAAAGGGGGAAGAATGGAATGATGTTTTACACTTTGAAATATTTAAATTAAAACATTTTAATACAGTTACAAGCGAATATTGGTATATATCTTAAGTAAAAGCCTGCCATGTAAAAGCTGTAAATAAGAAATGTTTTACACTATCATAAAATAGTATTTACATTGCATGGAATTTAAATGCCAACATTGAATTTGGATATCAATAAGGGCCTACATAAATTTCGATAGAACATAACATGCTATATCTAAATTTAATTGTCACTTTGCTCCGCTTTATGATCACTTCATTGTTTTAAAACGTTTTTTTTTATTTTTCACGCTCTGGAACTGTTGATATTGCGTCATGTGTTTTAACCAAGCAAACTACATTATCTAGAATCTAGGACAAAAGTCGAAAAAAGATTGGTTTTCTTTTTGCATCACTTCTTATTTGTAGAATAAGAATGTTTTAAAGTTATTTAATGATTCAGAGGTAGAAAAAATGTTTCTTACGGATCTTTTGTTTGTCATTACAAGGTGATTTGATATATCAATGGAAGTCTAATGCTTACTCCCTCACCACTTAGGCCTCATTTTATATCAACAATATGTTTATAAATGATTTACATATATTACGCATATTTATATTTCCATTATTTTGAATGAACTGCGCTCACTTCAATATGGGAAGTAAAATGATCCAACCAAAATTTCAAACTAACCACCATCCTCATACTTAAAAAACAAGGCTTGTGTGAGTCAATATGTCTAAACAATATAGACTTTGCTCCCGCACAAATCATCATGTAGCGCTTGATTCTTAAAATTTAACTGAAATTGATGGATGAGCTAATTATCATATTCTACTACCTAATCATATAAGGGCGAACAGGGGGGCGTGCGCCGGGTGATTTATATGGTAAACCCGCGCCTGCTAATCGTCTGCTTGCTTTTTTATTTATTCGATAAATGAGTATGTTACAGTCGAGGGCATATATGTAAAAGACAGATTTTAATATTTTTGTTTCGCATTTCAGATTAATGTATATTTATGATATAATCAAAGTAGCAAAATTTAATCAAAATACATTCAACTACATAGCTTTCATATTGAATTTAATTGTGTTTATTAATTGACCCTAAAAATCTTGTCATTTTTGTGTGTTAGTTCCAGATATAAAATAATGTATCTTTAAGTTTATGAACGATGCTTCTTTATCGCAACATTTATCGCATCAATTGCATAATTGTTTTGAACTACACTCAAATATATATACATAGAAATCATTGTATATATAATAACCAAGTACATCTCATGCATGGATCCTTTCATGCAATCCGCATGGTAACCTTTGATATCAATTGAGTGCAAAACTACGATGGACAAAACGGGACAAGCGCAACACAAAAATATCAACACAATGTAAATGAATAAACCAAACGCAAAAACATCAATGCAACACAAAAAAAAACAGTAACCCAACGCAAAAAAAAGGAACGCAACGCATGATAATCAACCCATTGCAAAAACATCGCACAACGCAAATGCAACACCAATTCATGGACGCAACACAACAAATTTAAACAAACCTGACACAAAAAATATCGACGCAACGCAAAAACACAAACATAACACAAAAACATCAACGCAGCACAAAAGAATCAACGCAACGCAAAAAACAGAAACGCACCACAAAATTATCGACGCATCGTAAAATAATAACCCCAACACAAAATCTTCAACGTAACGCACGTAACACAAACACAGCACAAAATTATCAGAGCAACACAACATAAATCCAACACAACACAGCACAAACAAACATCGACAAAACGCAAGCAACATCGACGCAACGCATCATGATTAACCCAGCGCAAAAAGATTTGGCTTTGTGTTTTTATTTTAGTTTTGCGTTTGTGTGTTTTTGCGTTGAGTCGATGTTTTTGTGTTGGGTATATTAGTATGCGTTGCATTGATGCTTTCTGCTGTGTTTGTGTTTTGCGTCTGATGTTTTGGTGTTAGTTTTTTGTGATGCGTTGATGTTTTTGTGTTGGGTTTGTGTTTTTGCGTTGGATCGATGATTTTTGCTGGGTTTGTCGTTCTTTTATTTGTGTTTCGTCGTTGATTTTGTGTTGCAGTTGTGTTTATACATGGCGTTGATGATTTTGTGTGGCCTTTATGCTTTTGTGTCGGGTTTGTGTTTTGTGTTGCGTCGATGTTTTTGTGTTATGTTTGCTTTTTTGTGTTGCGTCGATGTTTTTGCGTTGGGTTTATTATTATGCGTTGCGTAGATATTTTGGTTATATTTGTTTGTTTGTGTTGCGTTGATGTTTTTGCGTTGGGTTGATTACTATGCGATGCGTCGATGTGTTTGCGTTGGGTTGATACTTTTGAGCTGGGTTTATTAAAATGCGTTGCGTTGATTTGTTTCGTTGGACTGATTTCGTTGCGTTAGGTTTATTTATTTGCCTTGTGTTGATATTTTTTGTGTGATGTTTGTCACGTTTCGGCCATCGTACAAAGCATATGTTTTACGAAGCATCATCACATAACTTTGACTATAAATTGCCCAATACAGTGAACTGCAATTCATACAATTTCATAACTCGCGACCTCCGCAGCAACAACAATAAATAAATAAATTATTGCACATAATTTCCAGGGAAATTTAGTTACATAGGATAATATGGGTCTATGTGTTGTTCTTCTATGCATCGTTGGAGCTATTGTGGCCCAGCAAACGCATCATCAATCCTTTGGAACCACCGAAGGACGCGTGTCATGTCTCGAGGACATGTACATGCGACTTCAAAATGAAGACGCTAGGATAAAGCAACAACTCGTAGAAAAAGAAGGTGAGTGTCGCTGAGTATGTTTCATCGATTTGTGTCCACCCACATTAATCATTATTTTACTTTTGTGCTGTTTTACCCCTTATGGACCTAATCGCTTTGGTGATCGGTTTTAAATTATTAACCGATACTGCAAGCGATGCAATTAGGTTAAGAATATCCCGTTCTGCAAAAAGGTCATACTGTGCAAAAAATGCAAAAAAAAGAGGATATTTATGTGAAAAAAAATAAAGATAAAGAAATAAAAGGAGGTGACACATCAATTTATAATTGATAAACAAAAATGTGTTTAAATTTTATGAGTAAAAGGCCACATTTAGAGCTTTTTTAAAAGATTGTTAATCAACTATTTGACTCCGATATTGTTTCAAAATTAACCAATTGGCAACAGACTCTTTCATGTCATATACTACTGTAACGAAATCGAATTATTTACAATTACAATAATTATCCTGTAGCCAATGACGCCCCTTGAACGGATATTCTACCTCAATCATTTTGCTGAGTTGAGGCATGTAATTGGTTATTTCACACCGCCAATTTGCCTCCACTAAGACGCGACGCGATGCAACCAGACACAGTCGTATACAGTCTTTGGCTGGTTGAGGCAAATTGTATACGTGTTAAGCTAGAAATGTACTACCGCAAGCTGGCCCGGGATTTATACTTGTACAAATTTATTTATTTTAACAATTTCATGATAACACACCGCGGCAAAAACTAAAGATATGATAGCTGAAACCATTAACGAATCATGCATATATATTTATTATTTAAAAATTGAATTCAAATTTACATAAATTAAAAGCTCCAAAATAAAGAAAACCAAAACTCAAAAACACATAGCACTGTATCCCGTCTGTTAAAAAATAAGGCCCGCTTTTTTAACAGACGGCGTATAGTGCTATATGTTTTCGAGCTTTCGGTTTTCGAGTTTTTATTTTCTGACTTTTTAGTTTGCGTGAGCGAAGTTTATATGTTTTTCACCATTTTAAAATTGTTTGTTGTGTATCATTTGTCTTTCAATTGCCTTTGTAGTAAAGTTTACATAGAATAGGGAATCTGATTTTTTAAGAGGGCGCATCCGTTTTACGAACATCTTTAAATGCAGATTATGAATGGCTAGAAGCATGAAACATAGAAAAACATAGAGAAAAACTAAATCTTCATTCTCATTTGAATTCTCATGTGTACTCTTGGGTCGTAGGACAAAAGCCCTCCCGGTCAAAAGCCCTCCCGGCTAAAAGCCCTCCCATTTTTGCAAGGTAGACTAAAAGCCCTCCCGGCTAGAAGCCCTCCCGGCTAAAAGCCCTCCAATATTTATAAGGTAAAAATGAAATATATTATATTATTTTTGATTCATTTTTGCATATTTTTAATAACTCAAAACGTGTTAATGATGCAATAACATGCATTGTCACTGTTCGCACCGGTGCGCTTTTCCTCTGAACCCTAATCCCCATGTTATCCCTTGATGATAACGGTTACAAAGGAACTACGGTCCTTCGCAATGAATGGACCGATCAGAATGGTATTAACATAATCCAAGGATTCCACTCTATGCTATACACACAACGAGTATATGAATTTTATATACTATATGTGATTTAATTTTTACCTTACAAAAATGGGAGGGCTTTTAGCCGGGAGGGCTTTTAACCGGGAGGGCTTTTAGCCTACCTTGCAAAAAATGGGAGGGATTTTAGCCGGGAGGGCTTTTGACCGGGAGGGCTTTTGACCGTTTACCGTACTCTTGATTTTACTGTTTTGTCTTAGCACTTGTAATTCCACCTGTTTTTTAAGACACTAATTGACACTTGCTTCATGTATGACGTAACAATTATTTTGCGTAATGTAAAATAACGTCGATTGTTGTTACCAAGCGAATTCTATTCGATTTCTTTAAAATACGATTTTATCACTTTTACCGCGTTTTTTCGTTTTTTGTTTCGTTGTTGGTGGTTTGTTTATTATAACTAATGTTCTGAAATAGATTAGATACCCACATGAAAGCTATTAAGATTTTGAAGTGGGGCTTATCTTTTATCGCCCATTTCTTATGATTAAAAATTGTATCAAAATTATATTTATGCATACAATTTGATGATTGCTGTATGGCTTAAAAATGACTTAAACAACGCATTATGATAAAAAAGATAATATAATGTTTTTAATATCTACACATCTTGCATATATTTGATAAAAACTTAGCGTGAAATTAAAAGCGAAAAACTACATAATCACCACGTGGTAATTACCCTTGCTAAACCGAAAGTACATTTTAGCAGTAATAGGAATGGGCATGTGAGTTGTATAAAGGCACGGGGCCTGCGGCCCCAGGCCGATTATTTTTACCGCCATGGCGCGAAAGGCAATGCGAATTGTTGCGTCATATATATTATATATTTGTTTGCAAAGAGAAAACAAAATTCAGGCACACAATTATTGGAAATAAATAATTAGACTGAAATAACAGAGAAATGGTCTATTCAATATTTTGAAGAAAGTAATATTTGCTTATCAATTCGTTTGAATTTTATAGAATAGCTATATATTTAATGATGTGAGTTCATGATAAATATCTATTATTATTATGATTCTATTTATTTTGAGTTGTTGTTCTAAAAAAAATACTCAATTAACATTGTGAAAGTGAAATCGTTTCTCGTGGAATTACGAGGTTTCGTCGTTTTACGAACACTATAAAAGCTTATTTTTAAGATAGTTTAATATATTTAATGCAAAAAGGCATAATTATTTTATGTATTTTATATAATAGATGGTTATATATCTTCTCCATTGCTTCACCTGTTATACATTAAACCCCAGTTTATATTACGATGAAACGTCGCAAAACGACGAGAAACGATTCTATGTTATCAAATAGTGTTGTTAAAAAAGTGTTATCATTAAATAAATACTATTGATTGATAAAGTTGATATATTAAACCAACCTATATCAGTATATATACTGATATTCATACTGTTAAGCGTAAATGAAAGATAAATGTATTATTATAAAAGAAAGAATTCATATCATGCATTGATCGTTTTGAATATCGATTCCAATATTCTATAAACGTAGAGATATGTTATTCAACTTATATCAATTGTTCCAGAATTTGCAAGAATATATAGGTAATCGCGTCGCGTCGCGTCGTATGGGTGTTCACACCACCGATTTGCATTGCCCACGATTCAACATGTTAAATCGTGGCAAAACTGGTCCACGACATTTTCGTCGTGGAGGTTGTTCACACCGCGTCTTACAGCGTCATAGACAATCGCGTCGCGACGTAGTTGAGGCAAATCGGGGGTGTGAAATAGGTATAAATAGCGTCATATGCACTGTGAGATTCGCTTGATAATGATTTGACGATCATCTGAAATGATACAGATAGCAGATACGGAGACCAGATGCATTTAATTAAGATTGTTTTTTTTTACACAATCTTCAAGCAATTCATTCGAAAAATATAGGTTTTAATCCAAAGCTTGAATTGTTCATTTAAAAAAAGAAATAAGTATGTAAATCAGATCGAGGTAAAGCAATAGCTTTAGTTTATTAGGTATTGATCAGATTCGGGTCGCTTAATTTTTATTTGGGTTCTCTTTCAATCATTTGTTTCAATTAAATAAGGCCTATATTTACATTACCAAACGCTAAAACAACGTGATTTATATTTCAGATATTAAACATTTACCATATTTTTTTTCGTAAAATATATATTTATTTTGCATAGTTTGATGCATCATTATATAAACATATTCACACAATAGGGTAATAATACGATAATATTTTAGAAACATTTTACTGAAATCCACTGTTCCTCATGATTGCTCTCTAACACTTCATGTAAGGAATATAAAACGTTGTTTTTTCATATTAAAATAGGCAATAAATGTGTCAATCCTCATATTAGAATTATAAAATTATAACAAAATCAATTTTAAAAAGAAATTATTTTAATTAGTGCATTAAACCACGATTATATGTACATAATGCATGTTACAGCTTTTCTGAAAATTTAGAAATCACTTTTTTCGCTTTATTTGAAATGGTTTTACTAGTTGCATCTTTATTTATACAGATCAAAATGCGGAACTCAACAGAGAGTTGGCGGCTGTCAAGGCGCAGTTGCAGCAAGTCCAAGGTACTTACAATACTTTAAATTAAATTCTGATGGAACAGCTGAATATGGATTTGCAGTTTAATGGTAAAGTTTGCTTATTTGGCCAAATCTTAACCTTATTGATATAATAAGATGCATTATTTTCTTACAGATCAAAATGAAGACCAAAGCGGGGAGCTGACGACCGTCAAGGCGCAGCTGCAGCAAGTCCAAGGTATTTTGATACTATTAATCAGATTTGAAGGGACGATTGATTGTGGATTGTATTTTTGGTAATGCTGGCTAATTCGGCAAAATAAATGTCAAAATAACTAAACAATATCTGGTTTAATCGGTAGGTTTCACGGCAATTTAGCCAGTACATTTTAGTTTTGTTTACCTAGTCCTGGATGTGAACATACAGGTGAATAGTGAATTGTAATTGACCTCAGTCCCGTAACATAAGTATGAATGATTGGGGATCTGTCCTCGCACCTCCCTGACCATGATTCATATAGCAAACTTCAATAACCATTATTTTTTATTCTGCAGTTGCAATCAAAAGTCATACTTAAAACATCTTATGGTAGTAACCCGCTTTGCATTTAACCTTTATGTCTAATGTTAACGTGACTACAATGTTTACCTTTGTTGAACTTTGCCCAGATTGAGTATGCATTGGAGGGAGATTTTACAGTAAACGGTGCCGTTTATACACAGTTTTACAATAGCATAACTTTTTGACCTACCGGTAAACTTGATACCGTTGGAAACATAACAATATGAAGTTTAATTTTATATAAAGTTCAATAAATTCCTTTCGTGGGAAAATTGCTTCAAGTACGATAGAAAACAATACAACATGTATTTGCCATTCAACCCAATGTCGAAAATTAACAAATATATGAAAGTTACAGGTTTTTTTTTGCAATCAAATTTGTTTGACCTACCCGTAAACTTGATGTCATAGAAAATATAATACGATGAAGTTCAATTTGATATCATTTCAAATAAAATCATATCATGGAACATAATTAAAAAATATAAAAAAAAAATATTTTCCATTTAACCCTATATAAAATATCAAGGAATGTATGAACGTTTAGGGGGCTGTTTTGTTGAATCCAGGTCAAAATGTCGACGGTCAAAATGTCGACGGTCAAAATGTAGACAATTTTGGCAACATAGGTCAAAATGTCGACGGTCAAAATGTCGACGGTAAAAAGACCCGGTCTACAATTTGTTATTTAATAAAAAAAAATATTATTGTATCTCGTATTTCATAACTGGTTGTCCGTTACCAATAAACTCACAGTAACCAGTCAACGCCGAAAATATGGAGGGCTGATATGTGAAACATAATATGATGTGTCGGACTCGTAGCTAAGGGTATTGATTTATTGCTATATGGTAGTTAAATGTGTCACCGAACCATAAGTTTTCTGCATCTAACAGATTTTGTATGTGAATGAACGTTTTATGTAGTCTACGTATGTGGGAGTTCAGATTCGGAACTGTAATGGTTGGAAAATATTGTAAATAGTGTTCGGATTATGCACCGATTGAATGCATGTCAATGTCGATAGTGTGATCAAATGGAGAAATGTAAGGTTGTGTTTTATTTGTGGTTATTATGGATTTTTTTTTTACCGTCGACATTTTGACCGTCGACATTTTGACCGTTGACATTTTGACCGGATACCGTTTTGTTAACCATTTTCTTATCAGTAAACTTAATACTGTTGTAAACAGTAAACATAATGATATGAAGTTAACTTTGATATTATTTTAAATACAATTCTATCGTGGGAACAATGCCTAAAACACTATTAAAAGTAATCTCGGCATCGTTAGAAACAGAATAATATGAAAATTTATTTAATATAATTTATCAAACAATCCTATCGTGGGAACATTACTTAAAGATTAAAGATTTCCAAATCCGTCATTTAAGAAGATTCGGGCGATGCCCCTAATCCCTATGTGTTTTAATGAGAGAAAAGTGGGGTTGAACAAACAAAATCAAAATGTACCAAAAAGGGTGATTTAAACTGCCGTGGTTTATGAATATAAACATTTATCTGTTATTGATAAAAAAATCATAATCCAATAATCTGATAACTGTATTACTTGTACCTTTTATGTATATACCGTTTATTCAATGCTAACAGGCATTTGTTGCAATTTATTAATGGACGGTATCTACTGTGCTGTTATAACTTAAATGAATTGTAACGCATCTATTGTAATTGAATTGAATGATTGGAACAAAAAGATGTTTGCCTTTATACGCTGAATCAGATAAAATATAATCCTTTCGCTACTTAACATTCAAATGATTACTCAATTTTTAAGGTTTTTAATATCAATTCTAAAATTATCTTAATTTAAAAAGGTCAAAATGTGGATCTCAACACTGAACTGTCGACCATCAAAGAACAACTGCAACAACTAACAGGTAATACAATAGATTATTAAATCCACATTATAATTATAAGTGTTTGTCATTATATTTGTTTATCAGATATGTATGATTGTAATGTCCTGAAAATAACGAGAATATTATAAAAAAAAACTAATTACCTTAGTTCGCACTAATTTCCTAGAATATATATAGACAATTAAAATAACTATATATTTTTTTAGCTGAAAACACGCAGCGGTATCAAACAACACAGGGACGCATCGAGTCTTTGGAAGGTAATTTTTATTATTCATCTATTCGACTTTATGTATTCTAAGTTATCAAAATTGATAAACCCTTATAACCCTATACTTGCATTTACAAATACATATATCTTATTGATATTGCCTGACACTTCACAAACAAACTTATCTTAAAACATTAAACATGATGCCTTTAAATATTCAAAAAGGCTTTATGAAACAACGACCATCTAATGATTCGAGCTATGTCGGTCTTTTGGATATAAGAGTTCTATGGTATTTATAAAGCATGCACTAAGTTCCATAGAAGTACTTCTGGTACTTCTGCACAAAAAATACAGAGACTTTCGCTTTCTATCACAGAGCAGTTTTCTTCTCTATTTTTAGCAGTTTATTGCTTGTATATGCCGCATGGAATATTCCGTCTTCAAAGATCTGAAGCAAGGCCGCACCTTCTCCTGTGTCAGATGCATCGGCTTGCATTATAAAAGGCCATGCCGATTCCGGTAACCGCAATACCAGGGACTCAGTAAGTTGTTCCCTCAGCGTCTGGAATGATGATTCCGGGGCTGCTCCCCATTCGACTTTCATAGGTTTGCCTTTCGTCGTCAAATCAGTTAATGGCACGGCGATCTCGGCAAATTTCGTTATGAACTTTCTGTAGCATCTGGACGTGGGCTGTGGAGCATTCCTGAACTTTTAAAGCCCTGGTCCGTCTCGACTTGACTTTCTTTGATTCTATGTCCGACTAAGCCAATCTCCGTGCTTCAAATCTCGCCCTAAGATGGAAGAAGGGTGAACTTGGCGTGTCGGATGCATTTGAATACGTTTTACAGCATCACCACATGACATGGCCAATCTATAATGTGTCCGAGTTCTTGGCACTCTTGAGGGCATTGTGCATCACTCCGATGAATACCACACCGGAGTTCTTAAACAAAAAAAACGTTGAACTGGTTGCATCCATCTGGAGTCGTGAACGCCATCAGAGGTTTCGATTCGTCATGAAATATGATCTGCCAAAGCCTTTTACTGAGGTCGAGACTCGTAAAGAACGTGTTCTCATGTAGCTTGACGATAAGACCTTCCTAATCCTCCATCGATTCCTAGTCGAATAACGTGATGCTGTCTAATTTCCGAAAGTCTATACAAAATCGGTGTATTTTGTCTTTCTTTCTTACTAGCATCATTGGAGAGTTGAAGGTAGGAGTAAACGAATGATCACTCCATACTTAAGCATGATTTCTACCTCGTCCTTGATGACATGTCTATTAGAATATGGCATTGGGTACTGCTTCAACCTCACAAGTTCTTCTAAAGCCAGCTCAGTGGAATGTACCCTAAGGTTTGTTGTTCCTGGTACATCCGTGAATATGTCTTTGTATCCATGAAGCGGATCTGTTACCTCCATCTTCTGTTAATCACTCAGTTTGTTGGCGATCTTCACATCCTTGTAACTGTTTTGCTCTTTAACGTCGGTCAATTGAGAAGAGAGTCTTTATTTACGAACATGTCGCCACTGGATTTGTGTGTAGGTCGTCACGCTTCAACTATCGACGGAGTAGATTTGCATGTAAAACCTTGTCTTTCACATCTATGTTGACCCTATAGTCCATTTTGGTGATGACTTCTAAGACTTCATATGGCCCCTTCCACTGAGGAAGCAGCTTGTTGTTGTCAGTCGGTAGCAACACAACCACTGTCTGACCTACTTCGTAGTATTGCTTCGTTGTCTTCTTGTCGTGGTTGTGATTGAACTCTCCCTGAGCTGCTTGAATATTCTCGCGAGCTAGCTGGCATGTTTCCTGCAGTCTGTTCCACATATCAAATATGTACTGGTACGTGTTCCGGAATTCAAAAAGCTGTACTCTTTGTCCACAGTTACCTAAGGTCCCTTAGCAGTTCTTCCATAGCTCTCGAAGGGCGAGAAACCTGCGCTGGCTTGTGGCACTTCTCTGTATGTAACCAATACGGCAGGAAGATAATCGTACCAGTCTTTAGGACGCTCTTGGCAATCTTCTTCAGCATACTCTTGAGAACTCCGTTCATTTGCTCGAAAAGTGCATCGATGATTGTACGGTGTCTCGATGGACGGTGTAGGTTTGCTTGATGGACATGCACCTGCAAAGTATCCATTTTACAAATCCAGCCCTCCAGAAGACATCAAGCAACGTCCTTGCTTATCGTTCCGTCTCCGTCCGGATATCAAGTTGTCAAGTCAACCACCGTGAGAATATACAGCTTCTCGTTGTCGGACACTGGGTAGATTTGTCCAATCAAGTCTACAGGGATTTTTCGGAATTGTTTGTCCATGAATGGCATTTCACCGGGTAGAACCTTTGTTTCTCTGCCTTTAGGGGCAGTCCTCTCGCATATATCACAGCATCTGCAATATCTTGTCAGGTTGCTCCTTATTCCAGGCCAACAGAAATTGTAGGCTTTGGTCCAGCGTCTTCTTCAGTGCAAGGTGACCTCCAATAAATGACACTGCAGTGTCCACAACCTTCAATGTCTTAATGGGTTTCTTCTTCTTTAGGACCTGTGCCCTCGTCGTTACCGGGGAAGTTGTCGACTCCTTCCTCTGCAAGTTATAAACTTTGTCGTAGCTCCAGGCAGGCCCAAAATTATCAATTTATGGATCGGGTTTTCCATACACATAACCTCTACAACCCTAGTGAAGTAAGTTGTGTCCACCCAAATCCGTGCTAGAGGGAACGGCTAATTGACCAGTCTACAGCGCACAGCTCATCTGCGGTCCGGTGAGTTTGTGCCAGTCTGACTTTGACTACTGCATCTGTACAATTAATATTCTTCAAAACATTCAATTGCACATTTCCGTTTTACTCGACGAAATAAGTCTGACATCTCCTTTGTGTCGCGTATGCCTCCCATGATTGGGATAAAGGAACCGTCGGTTAACATCAATTCTCCGTGTTACGGCTGAGGTTGTGAGGAAACGTCTGGCAGAAAGCTGAAGTTGTCTTGGAATCTTGACCCTTATTCTGCTCCCATTGATGGAGGAGTTGAATATCTTATCTCAAATTATCCGACAAACAGTCGTCATGAACCTCTCTCGCCATTGCTGCAGCACCGCGCCCTTCATCCGCCTGCTTGCTACGACACTCGCGGGCAAAGTGACTCGGAAGGTTTGGCGTCTGGACGCGTAAATGGCGGCTATCGGTGCTCCGGATTAGATTGATGCAACGGTTGTACATCCCGGTTTGAACTTGACCTCGGCGTGTTCAGTGCGCCCCCATATGCTTTAAGGTATTGCTTAGCTAGCTGCGTCGCCTCGACAATCTTCTTTGGGAAACGCTCCTTCAAGAACAAGGCCAGCTGCTTCGAACAAGTATTGATCAGCTGCTTACGCATGAGGAAGTCCGTTAGGCTCAGCAAGTTATGTACATCGGATGAGATTGCGTTTCAGGCGGGCCACAAACTGGAAATCAGTCTCACCCTTGTCTGGCTTGGCTTCCCAGAAATTATTCTTGAGACTGTTTGTCGTAAGCTGGTACATGTGAAGTATATTTTTCTACGGTGTCATAGTCGTTTGTCTGTTCTGGTGGCATGCTGGTCTAGACGTCGAGTCATGTCCCTGTTAGCAAGGCGCTCAGACCAGCTTCAAACGTGTCCTTCGGCTGTGGTTGACTCGCCGCAAAGCATTCGACGCGCTCGATGAACGCGTCAATATCGCCTTTTGCCTCGTCGAATTTCGGTTAGTTTGGTTGATTACTGTGCCGGGAATCTTGTCACATGGAGAGGGGCACCCACGTCAGAACGTAGTTGGGCAAGTTCCAAGCTATTCTGACGAAGCAAAAGTTCCTGTTGTTCGGCGGCGTGAAATATGGCTTCTATCAGCAAACGCTCAAGCTCCAGGGCATTTTCCTATGTTGAGCTTCGAGCTCAGTCTCGCGTCCCCGACGCTTATCTTCTTGTTCTTATTGAGTGTCCATCTTTCCTGACGTTTTATTTTGATTTCCACCTCATGGGCATTTTATTCGTCGTCTCGTTTGCGCGCCCTCTCTTCTTGTTTCTTGCCGGTGAACCCATTTTTCCCGAGTGACAGCCATCGCTCGTACTGAGAACTTATGCCGATACGTTTGGTATACCCGTTTTATCAGAAGTAATACTCGGCAGCGATAAATAGTCTGAGTTTGCGTTCTGCGATATCCGTCCTCCGAAACAATTAGAGAGCTATCCCGGACAAGCCCCCAATTGTCAGGAAACAGCAGGAAATACTGCCAAATACTGCCCCCTGTAGTGTGGATCTGCGCCGTGGTACAAATCTTTTTTGTGAGTTAGAATCAAACGCCGCAATATTCAATTTGTTTATTATATCCAATATCGTAACGTCTTATTATCAACAACCCGCATCTAACGATCACTGAAACTCGAACATTATTTAACCTAATTGACATACATTTTAGAACATCCCATAATCATATGGAACAAAAGGTAAATTCCGCAACATTCTAATTATTCGAGACTTATAAGACTTGGTAATATTCTAGAAAGTTCTATTTTAATCTAAAAGATATATCAGAGCATGTAATGACATTCTAGCACGTACATGAACACAATCTAGAAACATAAGGAATAGTTAGTCGTAATAAGTATCTAAATCAGTTGGTATTTGAGTGTTATTCTTCATATGGTATAATATATATAACACGTGCACTATTCCATCTTTTAGAATTTACTACTTGCATAAATTATGATGTATATTAAAAATTTTATCTATGGAATTTTATCCCCGAAATTATTTTTATTTGTATTCTTTTGTAATGTTGATAGTGCATATGTTCTTTTTTAAACTGGGTCAAATCTTAATTAGATAACTGCTGTTTATTCTCACTATAAATCGACCCTTTAAGTTTTTTTAGCTTTTAGGATTAACTATGCATGTTTTCTGCTCTTAATGCATAAAATCGTGTCAAAATGTAGTCTTTACACTGTGCTTTAAAATGGTTGCCACATTGCTTTTTGAATGAAATTTACATATGCTAGAATTTAAAATAAGCTTATTCAAATGGTGGTAGTCATGTAACCCCTCCATCTCAATTTATTAACAAGCCATGGTCGTAAACATAAGCCATATTTCTAAAAAAAATACACTTCCCATTAAATAAAACGCATTTATTTTTGTGGAATCGCTTTGGCAAATGGTTACTTTAATTTGCATATATAATAATCAGGGTTACATCTAAAGGGGACAAAGCACAAGTTATTTTGAAGAGGATTATGACATTTTGGTTTGGTTTTACTATTCTTAATGTCGACATGGCCACATATAATCGGCTTAATCTCATAACACCAACATAAACGAGTATATTTGTTTGAACTCGCAAAATGGACATCTTATTGAACGAATTGCAATTGTTTGTTCGCATTGATAATTCTGTCTTATGTGGTTCTATGACTAGAAAAAAACATTTTAGATGCATTTTTAAAAGTGTATGGACAGTTAAAGAGGAATTTTCAATTAATAAAAGCATGATTTTACTGATTTATGATTAGATTTGGGGGATAATTTAAATAAAATAAACAATTAATTATGACTTTTGATAAAATGAAATGAAGAAGCAATTTATGTACAACATGTATTTTTTTCATGAGATTAAATGATATTTTTCAAGCTAAAACATTAGAAATTCACGTATTCCGAACGAACATACATAATCATGGACGAGTTTTTAAAAACACAATGCAGTTACCGTGTTAAATAGCACAGCGTTTTATCTGGTAATATATCGAATTTGGCATCATGATAAAGTCGAATAAACGCTGAATTCAACAATATAATAATTGTTCATATTTCTCTCAATATACTATTATGAAAATTAAATTGAAATGTAGGTAAATCTTTATAATTTAATTTTGCCAGATTTGTGCAGTTTTCAAGGCTGCTTTTCATGCATTAATTGCGATGGAGGGGGCTAGTGAAATATAATGATGATGAAAGAACTTATTGAAAATATCAATGCAAAAAGAAATGTTTAAAAACCAATGTTTTAAAATGCGTGTAAAGTTGACAAAAGTTTGGAAAAATACACGTTTTTATAGCATAACTCTGCAGATTACAAGCTTATGTAAATAAAACTCAAATGGGGTTGTGATGAACAATAGACTAGTTGGTACCAAAAACAAAGTTAGCCGCTTTAAACAGCCGTGAGATATAAGGAACCACATTTAATCGCATTTCGTGTAATATATTAGGATGAATGCTTCTATATGTTCTAGATCGTTTCGTTTTGAAATATGGCTTTATACTGTACATAATATAAAAAAATTGCCCGTATCTGTATGTTTGTCTTAAATGTTGAAATAATCAATATGTGTCCTGGTGGCTCTTATTACATCAAATGAGAGCATCGGCTTTGATGAGCTTACTAGGTTGAGATGATAGCCCTGTGAACCAAATAGATTATTTTCCGTATTTGCAGCTGCAGTCAGTCCGGGTTCTGGTTCAGGAACCACGAGATTTCCTTGCTGCTCTTCTCTGTAATGCAGTCTTTATGCCGCGTTCGTCGTATTACTTGCTGTCTGCAATGTATTGTGTCTCCTACTCTATATGATTTGAGGCATTTGTTGGCAGGTTTTAACCCGCAATCATTTAGCTTGTTTTTATTTATGGTGTATTTATAGCGGTCTACGTGGTTTCAGGAGTTCTCTATCAGGTGTTTGACAATAAAAATGTGACCAGGGTAGCGTATTTATGTGGGTATCAATAAGATGCGTACACAAACATCCGCGACATGAGGGTGGGTAAAAGTCCCGTATGCTGATAAAGTAACATATGCATGGCAACATGAATGTTAAAACTGGTATAGTTTAACCAATGTTCCAATCGATAAGGACAAGTTTAGATCGCCAGCCGTACAATATTGAATTCTTGATTATAAAAAACTGCCGCTTTTTCGATACACTTGTCGAAAACAACATTAACGCCAGCGCCCCAGTAAACTCGATAAACCCCGCCTGTGCGAAGGACTTTGCACCGCGACTCGTAGGCAACACCTTTTATGACTGATTGAGTCACATCCTATCATCACAACGATTCGCCTTGTCAACATACAAAGGATTTTTATATCGTAGCCGGTAATAGAGTCGTTCAATAGCCGAACAGCAGAGGCGGTTGATGACTGTTCAATTAAAAATTCATGGATTATGGATCCCTTTCGTTTCGATGACGGTCAATGACCCTGCGCAAAATTGCTTTGGGTGGCTCTGCACGCGGAACCTTCAATGTTGATGTGCGGTCGCTTCGCGGCTGCTTAGTCTGTCCGATAATGTCCAAGTTGGTTAGCATTGCGTTTCGAGACGATAAATCACAGCGATTGTGTAATAAACATGTCTGGCGGCCTTTTTCTTGGAGCCCCTATCAGCCGGCATACCAATAGCTTGTCCACTTTCCTATTTAAATAGGCGTAGCATTATGATTTGTGAATTTACATAAAAAAAATTAATTGATTAAATGACTTTTGTTAAGAAACGCAACCATGTGGAAAAATGTGTTAAGCTGCAAAGTCTATATGTTTTGATGGTATCACACCTCAATTTTTCACACCCAGCAAAATAATCAATCAATATTTAAATTGTTGCTGCTAGTTATGAAAATGGTAAAAAAATAATAAAATATTGGTAAATATATTTATGTAATAATTTGTTTGATTGAGTATATGAATCGAACGCCTTTCCTTATATACCTTCCTTTCGCAAAACCTTTCTAGTCATGTTTATTACATTTGAAAGAGCGTTCGACGCGTTTAGCTAGAGTTCCCAAAGTCTTCATTTAAAAGCGAGACCGGCCATCCGTTTAGTTGACTTGATTCTTTACCCCGTCTTTCCAATAATGTAATTACACTCTTTGTCGGGTAATGAAATAGCCGACCTTTTGTTTGCTTGAATTGAGAGCTGGACTTGTTAAGGCCCTATTCCCATCAACACTCACAGGTAACTCTTTTTGTTTTAAGGTTTGCCAGCATTCCTGTAATGTTATTTCGGAATCGCACACTTGCTTGTATTCTTCTGCTATTACCACATTTATCTGAATTGAGTTAAAGGTCGTTTTTATATCTTCGGTGCTTACGTTATTTGAGGAATATAACTTTGAATAAAACAATTCGGATAATTTATTATAGCAGTAAGATCGGTAATAAACTATCCATCAACATCCAATAACGTTAAAGCTTTCTCTACAAATTTTTCTATAGATTTATTGAAGGAATAAGCGTTACTTTATTTGTTCCAAGAATTATAAACGAAATCTTACCCAGACCCTTTTGCTTTCTTCGCATTCATAATTTCTAATTCTGATTTAGTTCATTGTAATATGATATTTTCTCATTAGAAACCAAAAGGTTACATATTTTTTGTGCCTAGCATTTCAGCTTCATGAATTAATTTTGTTTTTTTTTCTCTCCTTCCTCTACCTCTTTTCTTATAATATTGTATTGAATATTCAATCATTTGAGACAGTAAAAACGTATTTGAACATGTGTTATATTTAAACAGTTATCCCAAACGTTATTAATGTCTTATTTATTATCTATTGCAATTGAAACAGTACATCCGTCTCCCTGTTTATTCATTTATCCCATGCATGGGAGCTCAGGGATAGGATGGGATGGAATGGGGTATAAGAACAAGCTGAAGGGCGTCTGTTGACCCACCCAACCAGGGTACACCACGTGGAGATAGGAATTGCAAGCGGGATACTACATTTAAGGTTCTCCCAGCTACACTACCAACTCATCTACGACATTGGCCAACTTATATATCTAGTATATTGTAAAAACAATATGTGTTTTTAGCTTTTTATATATGTCTAACAATCAAGCAACGAATCTATACATTCAATACTTGTCTGACGGATACCCATACATAGTATTTGCTTTACCTAATTTTGTGTTTATAGAGAACGTATGTACCTCAGAAAGACTAATGTCCTTCCCTTTCGATACGACGGATGGACCAATAACTATTTTCCAAATATACGCCCCCGATGCCAGCTATAAAGACGAAATATATGAAGAGTTCTACGACACTTTACAAGAATAAATCAATGCATTGCCGAGAATAAACTCCTACTTGATCCTTGGTGACTTCAACCCAAAAGTCGGAAACGACCAACCTGAAAACTGGCATGAAACGGTCGGTAGATACGGCTTAGGGAAAACATCAGATAGAGGATCCCAGCTACTCCAATTTTGCGCAATAAATGGTCTAGTTATCAGTAACACCTTGTTTCGACACTCACCCAAAAGACGTGCAACCTGGATATAACCAGATAATCACAACATGAACCAAATTGACTACTTAATAGTCCAGGGAAAATGGAAAACAAATGTAAAAAACAGTAGAGCCTACCACTCCGTCGATATTGGTTCGGACCATTTTCTAGTCCTCGCAACCATCAAAGTCAAAATTTCCGGCAAAAAACAGATGCGTGCCATAAAAACATCAAAGAGATTCGATGTCGATAAACGGCAAAATTCAGAAACCGCAGAAGAATTCCAGATTCAAATAGGGGGTGCGTTTGAGCCGCTAATTGGCCTTGAAACAAACAATATTGAAGAAGTCTATTCCCAATTCAAGAACGTCACAAATAGAGTAACAGAGCAGGTAGTTGGCTACAAGAGGAAGAAAATACAAGTCCGAGGCCTACCACCAGAAATCGAAGAGGCATGTGCACAACGGCGCAAGGCTAGACGAGATATGCTAAACTCCCCAGTTGATGAGGTAAAGCGCGAAAAATATATAAAACTGAACCATGAAGTAAAAAAAGCAGTCAAAAGACAAAAAACAACAACATAAAGAAAAGTAGAGGAAATAGAAATGGACTTTAAAATGAACAATAGCCTTAATCTCTTTAAACATGTTAGAGAAATAGAAGGGAAAGGAAAGAAGCCCTTCAGTATGGTAAAAGACAAAAGTGGCAACACCCATGCAAACAAAGACGAGATCCTCAAGTGCTGGCAAGCACACTTTGAAGCGCATCTTAACACCGAATTCCCACGCGAACCGGAAGCGATGCTAGATATACCACATCCCCCACCGGACGCTGAGACCCAAGGGGAAATAACACCCGAGGAAATAAAAAGGCAATCGCGAGAATTAAAAACCGGAAAGCCCAGGAATAGATGTCATAACCGCTGAGGTGCTATAGGCAGGTGGTGACCCGATGGTGGCGATGCTGCATAAAATATTAAACACGGTATATGACACTGAGAAAACACCAAAGGACTGGGCAAAGATGATGGTAACCCCGATACACAAAAAGGCGACAAGCAAACGCCCGCGAACTATCGCGCAATGTCGCTACTCTCCATCCCTGGCAAAGTTTTTAGTAGAGTACTCCTCAGCAGAATGCAGAAAAAAACAGAAGAGGTTACCGTGGAGAGTCAGTTCGGCTTCAGACCAGGCCGAGGAACTGTCGATGCCATCTTTATCGTTCGACAAATAATCGAAAAGGCAAAAGAACACCAAGTAACCCTTTATTTCAACTTCATAGATTTCAAAGCCGCCTTCGACACCATATGGAGGAAAGCGCTATGGAAAATGCTCCTAGCCATCGGCGTAGATCCCAAGATAGTCAGAATAGTAGAAAAACTATATAACAATACGGAATGCGCAGTTGTGATAGATGAACAGCTAACTGAGTGGTTCGAAGTTCACGTGGGTCTAAGGCAAGGCTGTCTCCTCTCCCCAACACTGTTCAACGTCTTCCTTGAATTCGTTATGAAAGAACTGAGCGAACTAGATCGAAGACGGACATCGCTAGCCTCAGCTGCATTCGGTAGACTAAAGATTTCAATCTGGCAAAAGCTTGAAATAAGCAAGCCCCTGAACGTGAGACTATACAAAGCGCTAATCCTTCCAATTGCAACGTACGCCGCCGAGACATGGACCATTAAGTCCGAAGATAGCAGAAAATTGGAGGCATTTGAAATACGATGTCTGCAAGCCATCCTGGTGTGAAGCTGCGCAACCGAGTCAGAAACGAAACAGTGAGAACGGCCTTGAAAATGAAAATAACGATAACAGACACTATCAAAACAGAAAGGCTCAAATGGTTCGGACAAATGGCCCGAAGACCTGTAGACAGCAACGTGGCCCCTGCGTAACATCTCGACTAGCCAAACCCAAGACCACGAGGCCGGCCGCAAAAGAAGTGGTGCACCCAAATCCGAGAAGACATTGGCCTATCCCCTGGCAATGGCAGAACGTAGAGCGTCCAAAAGGCTAGACTGGCGCAGAGAAGTCACAGAGAGAGCGAGGTTCCAGAGAGGAATATGCCCATAAGTCAAAGAGAACGTATGACTCCCCACATTCGATACATTCTAAATGTAGGCTTGGTGCCTCTACATATTTCCTAACATTAGAAGTGTCCTGGGCCGATGCTCGCTACTTCGTTGGCTATAATCATTGCGTATTTTTGTCATTCCAATTGATTTCAGCCTTTCTTGGTTGACCCAGATCGTTGACGTTGTATTGTTGTTTCCCTTGCCTGTTTTCACTGTCTTTCTCTGATTGGAATTTCCGCTGAAATGAGTATTTCAGCGAAATACTCATTTCCGTTATAAAGGGTGATGAACGGTTATTTTATTCACTTTGATAAGTCTCAAAACGGTTGAGATCAATGTAAGGTGAAATAAAATAACGAATGGGCTTTGTTGAGCTACGCTTGCATTGCATAGTATATTCTATATTAGTATATTATTGTTCATAAAATCTAGAAATAAAAAATATTTTATATGAAATAATAAGAAGCAGATAATTGGGTTTGTGACGCAATTCCATTCAAAATATCATGTAATCGCAAAATTTATTTAGACATTGTTGTACTTGTTTATGTTACAAAAAATAACATTAGATCAAAGTTAACATGGACATTTGATTTTTATCGGCAAACTTTCATTTACGAAAATATGCAGGTATTGAAATTAAGCGATAAAATTGAATTAGTTAGCGTGCATCGATTGTCTATATATTACGAACCATAACATACCCTAATTCATATACAAACATATAAAATAGCTATCAAACGTGACACATCATACGATACCAATTTGATATATGATTTAGAAGATATTTGATGTTTAAGACACCAAACTCAAAATCATAATGTCCTCTTTAAATGCCTTACTGAAACTAATGATAGGCAACCCTGGTCCCTTATTGGCTCATCTAAAGGATTGTGCGATTTATACGGCGCAGGTCATTGCGTGATAAATCAAGGCTTACTAAATAAAAGCACTGTGACATAAAATCAATTCTTGTCGTGTCCAGTACCTTACTTCACTGTGAAGCTTATCATTGCAACTTTAGTATTTTTCAAATATTACATCTATATCGCGACTCAACTTTTTTATAAAGCTGATAACAATTTAGCTATATTATATTTTTTTTGTTCTGCCAACACATTGACCGTTTTCCAGATCATATCAAATATGGAACATTAAATGGGATATTATTATTTGAGTCATTGAGAAAAACTTGTTAAAATAATGAACCATTAGGAAAGGAAAAGATTGCAGATATTTGTGCACATTTAAGAGCACACCATTCATCTAGTTGTTTACTTAAATGGTTATTAATTTTATAATATGATAGTATAATATCTACATTAAGAAACCTTTGCACACGTAGAAAATTGAAAATAAACTATTGTATGTTGTCATAATCCTTTCAATCATATAACGAACTACATTAAATAAATAAGAAATACAATTACTCGTCTTATTTGCTATGGTAAACCTTAGAGAAATAATAATCGTAATTAGAGAGTATATATTCTTTCGTAAACTGACAGCAAATTTGTAATAACGTATTTACATTGAAAAACACTTCACAAATTCGAATAAATTATAATATTGCTTTGACCTTTTTAAAGAACCCTTGTTTTATCGTTATTAGATTGTACGAAAACGCAAAAGTTTTCTGCTAAAAGCATGACATTAAACTCAAGGTGTCTCGGACAAAGTAGTGGGTCTTTTAAAATGGCATTGCTTTATGAAGGTAAAAGCAATAAATATATCAATAATCAATTGAAAAATGTGATATGAAAATAACATATGCCCACCATTTGACTCACAAACTTAAATTCATGGTTCTAGTATAAGAATGCGTATCATTACCCAAATAACTGATTTGCATGAGATTACGAGAGATTTTTGCCGGAAATATAGGAATCGCACTTGTTGTTTTTGTTGTTACATGCTTATTGGTGCATAACAATTTTGCTAAATAAAATTCCATACATTTATAAAGCCAATACTTATATCAAACATCACCAGATTCAAACCAAATCCAATAATTTAGAAATAAGGTAGATTATCACCTTTAAAATCTTTCAATTACAATGCTCGCATAAATTAGTTTTCTTATTATGAGATAACCGTTTGTAACTATAAATCATCTCATGTTTCAGCTCCAACTGATCCAGTGGCCTTCACAGCATATGCATCTAGCACAAGACAGTACTCCTCCGATGACACAATCCAATTCTCCCACATCGTCACCAACCTCGGCGGCCACTACGACGCCTCCACAGGAAAATTTCGCTGTCCTGTGGATGCCACATACCTATTCCACATCAGCTTCCTTTCCGGTAACAGTGATGCGTTTATTGGATATATAGTAAAGGAAGGCAGGCATTTGGTGATGGGCTATGCTACTTCAGGAGTCAGTTTTAATACTGGGAGTGCCATTTGCATTATAGCATGCCAGGCACAGGAGCAGGTATGGGTAACAGCACCGGGTGGTGGAACAATGGACGGTGGAAGTGACAATCACTTCAATGGTGTTCTTTTGCATCGGGGAATCTAAATTGTTACCGTATGCCCTCTTATAATCGCACACTCTCGAATAACCGCACATAAAACAAACTTTGTCCCTAATAAACGAACACCCTCAAGTTACGATCGCTAAAAGAAATCACGTAAATGACGGATTATCGGGGGATGTGAAATATTTGGTGAAAATGTCGATAGGGGATTCGAGAAGAAAGTAACCAATTGCGATTTTCACAAGCATTATGATGACTAATTTCGTTTTTTTCAAACGTTTTTTTATAAGTGATTGATAATATAAATCATGCAGTATAAACATTTGCAATTATTAAAGCTACCTAACAAACTAGAGTTGAAAACGTTAGCGGATTTGTGCGATTATTAGAGAGAATAAGGTATGTGATTGACAAAACCATAGTCACAGAGGCAATTCTTCTATTTATCTTGTTTGGCTTTGTATGAAACTCTTCATTAAATTTGTTAAATAAATAATTTGATGATATGTTCAAAGTTCATTTAATATTTGAAAAAAGTATAATGATTAATTTATATTACATGGAATATGTCAAAAAATGAGCTATTGTTTTCATCTTATCCTATATGATATTGAACAATCACGATATATAATTGGAACGTATTTATAAGAATCGTTTGGCTTTTAGACTGGTTATTGAATATGAAAAACAATGCGCTACTATTCCAAAAGCTAATGGTTTATGTCATGTTTTTTTTATAAAAGGCTGTCATAAGTGTGCAAGGTAATACCTTTTTCTTGAGCAGTCAGAAAAAATGTAATATTTTTTTTTTTTTGGTTTCCGGTAAATTAATTTATCGATATTTCGACATGTTTCTTTGTGCTAGATAATAAAGAGTCACTGCAAAAGAAAATACTTATATACAGTTTTGTCTAACAATTTTATTTTTTTCTAAAGTGTAAATTATTGTATTTTAATGTTTTATCGATGAATACTTTTAATTCCTTTTAGAATTCGTTTCGAAAATGTTAAAGATTTTTTTGAATATTGTATATGAAAGAGACAAACACTCTTTTCCGATGAAAAAATATTATTTATACATAATAATTGGTTTTGTTAATTATATATGCATTTCTTTTGACTCGAGAAATATTATAAAAAGTATCACTGGTCTCCATATAATATTTTACAAAATATCCACGTCGAACACAAAAGTATTCTATCAGAAGTGGTTACCTTTTCAGACCCTGTGATAAACGTGATATTGAATTTAGTGTTTTAAGTGTTTTTCATAATGTTTGTGCTATTCGTGCAATTTAGGAATTTAAGGACATTGACACGATATAACGCATAAGTTAAAACATAAAGTTGCATTTCAGTTTCAACGTACATTTTATAAAATTTAATGCTTAGTCAAATAATGTATGGTAAAATAAAAAAAAGTTTAAATTGGTTAGATATAAATGGCATATAGACTGTTATGGATATAAAATGTTCATGAACAACCGCGCTAATTGGTAGCGGAAAGCTTTTTTTCATGAATTCTATACAAAAATAGCTTAGGGACCGTTGTTATCTTTTGATTAAAACATTACTGTATCTGGTGCGGCTGGCTATGTAGCATTGATTTTAGAAGCTTAATAAGACATTATTTTATGTGTATAAGAACATAGAATAAAATTTTCGCGTAACTGTTGAGATACAAATGTGTGACTATGGCACTCAGCTTGATTAGCAAGCATCGTAAATTATTTTTTGGGATCAACTTTATGGAATTATCTAAATAGAATAATGGTTTAACTTTGTTTTGAATCATATTTTAGACTTTATGTTACATATGATTAAGAGATTTGTAAACAAATACCGCATATGTATCCAAATGGCTTTATATGCACATATATAAATGTATAACCGCTTGTTATATTTTTCATCAAATACTTAATATTTAAGTAAGGACAGTTTATATACATTAGGCTTGTTTTAAATGCCATGCAAAAATTGTTTTTAGACGACACTTCATGTTTACATTTTTATCTTACAATGTGTATCCCTAGACTTAAGAACCGTTTCTTGGCATACAAGAAATATTCTTAATGCACATGTACACCATTTTAGCCCTCATTATGTACAAAAAAGACTATACGATTGATACAATATGTGGTTATAGTTATAACATTGGATTCAAATGCATAGATCACATAAAACAAATCTGCACCTGCACAGGATTTATTTATAAGTAAATATAATGGAATCAAGAATGAAATTATTATTCAAATATTAAATGTATAATGTAATTGTATATAAGAAATCATAAATAATCACATTAATGTGTATA
>LQRL01129331.1:14671-24766 GCA_001703475.1 Hydroides elegans | reverse complement strand
TTATAGCCTCTAAAACATGGTTATGCGAGTAACAAAATATTTTCCTAAAATCCGACCAAAAATATAATCTGCTCCGTTTTCGTAAACGAAAAAGATAGCAGATAATAAAAACATTAATATTTAAATGATCTCTCTTAGAATCTAATCAACACAAAGACGCTTGCATTCACTTTCTACCATATGCCTTTGGCTATAAAGCGGCGAATTAATGAACACGTTAAGTGCGTTATAAGCTCGTTTGAAGTTCAATGAACACCAGGAAATGCTTCGTTCAGTTTGCCCGATACATCCCCGGTAGAGATACAATTAGATTTTACAATGAACACGTTTAGACTTTAATAAACACGATAGTTGCTCGATTTTAATTGGTTGGAGTTCAATGAGGACGTAGACGCTCTTCGTTTACTTTCTCCAACAAATACTAAACGTTTAAAATTCTATGGAGATGCATGGACTTAATACACAAGTAACTAGTTTATTCTACAGGTAAAGACTCCAACTAACAATTTTAGAATTAAATGAATATGTTAAAACAGTGATAACACGCTTCCCAGTAAAAAAAAACTTTTTTTTAAAGATTCGAATAAATATATTAACACTCAATGCGTTGATCAGTGTCAGTTACAACTTTTCTCTATTAAGCTATATATATAATACCATGTGTTATTGTAATTATCTGTGATATTGCAAAACTATTCTTTCAAAATATACCTCATCATCAAGTTGAGTTACAGCCATATTGTCAATGCCATCCGTGATCAGTACAGCCACATTGGGAACAGCGGGTCTGTTTCCGAAACATCTTCAGGTTGCTGTAGCATATAGCGAGCCAACCAGAGGGCACCTGATGTGTTGGTGTTGCCTAACAACAGATAAATAGGTTGTATATCATGACAAATGAAATCATTTTGCTTTTTTTTATCTAGTACAATTACTTGATTCGCGTTGCCTGGCTACCAGAATAAGTATATTATTTAGGCCAAGCAACCACATTATTGCATAACAACTACAATTAGAGGTTATGTGTATATTGTTTATACCTGAAGAACCATGATTACAGATGTACTTTTTACCTTTCAAAGTAGATGCTGATTATCAAAGTTGATTGCCAAGACAAAAGGAATCACAGTTTTTATGGTGTTTATGTTGCCTGACCACCAAATAAGAAATGCATTATGTATTGAAACCTACCCCGTCCATATTCGAAATAAAGATTGTCCATATCAAATACTTACCCCCGTCTTCGCATTTACAGTCGATATTGTCGATTGCGTCCATCATTTCGTCTTTCGATGAAATATCGTCCAAGTCGAAAATAATCCGGGCACTGAAAGAAAAAATATTAGGGCCTAGTCGCATATTGGAAGAATTTTTGAGTGCTTTTAATAAACTCGTGTGTTGCAATGTATATCTTTTTGGAAACCAAAAAAAAAACGTCGTCGCAAAGGTCGTTGCATTTTTTTAAGAGATGTACTCCCCCTTGACTTCAACATGAAATTCATTGAAATAAATGATTACTTGATAGGCCTCCCATGTAGCTAAGCCTTAAGAACAGCAATTATTTGGCAATGTAGGAAAGGAAGTAGCTGTACACAGTGTGATATATGCTTAATCTAGAAATACCTCGTGACATTATTAAAAAAATATTCCGAGCTTATTTAAAAATAGAAGAATATTAGTAATATTTACGTGTTGCTAAACATAATGAGTCCAACTCTAGTCCTGCTCAACCCAATATCGAGTCTGTTCGTGATGTTCTTAATAAATGGCTGCATCTGTGTCTTCCAATAATTGGGCTCTCCGTTAGCAACCGCGTCCTTGGCAACGGATCCGGATTCGTCCACAATCAAGATCAGATCAATCATGCATTCCTCCGAGCATTCTATTAAAAGCATATATTCATTCAAAATGTATTCTTAATATAGAGGAAAATGGTCTTGAGAGAAAGTGGGAGAATGGCAGAGAGAAATAATATAGAGATCGAGTAGCCGTGATATAGAGTTAGAAAGAGAGAGAGAGAGAGAGAGAGAGAGAGAGAGAGAGAGGGAGAGAAGGCAAAAGGAAAGTTAGGGTGTAATGTAGATATGTCCTTAGCAACGGATCCACACTCGTCTACTATCAGGATCAGATCAATTATCAGGAGTACCCTACGGTCCTTTAAAAATCTCATTTTAATGCATTTGGCCTGAAATAAATTCTCAACTACTTTAAACCCATAATTATTTGTATTTATCGAATAGGTTTATTCTTAATTTACAAGCAAGTAATACAGAAAATAAAGTTTGAAAAAGTATCATTTTGGGCTTTGACAATTTTTTTGAAAATGTGATACTAATTTAAAATAAGCTTCTTTAATTTGGCAATACATATAATTAATTACGGTTGAATATATACCGGTTAAAGAAGTGATTAGTTTTTTTTTATATTATTACATTGTTAATTTGCTTAATCGATTGCTCCCACTCCCTTGTGGTTCGCATTTGCTAATAAGTAATGTCATATAGCAAGGCTTACGAATATACTGTTAACGTTTAATTTGAATTATTTCATGATTCTTTAGAAATTTCAATGCCAATATATGATCATACAGAGGCGTCTAGACGCTTAATTGATATATTTGCAACTAGTAGCCAATATATAAGGCAGAGTGAAATACAGTTTTATAAAAATATAAAACGAACAAAGTGTCATATATCATCACTAGAAAATAAGTTGACATTCAACGACAAACTGTCAATCTAATTAGCTTGTGACCAGTGAAATAATGGAGTGAATCGTCGAGGTTGCATTGTATTCCAATCCAGGTAAATGGATTAAAGGGGAAAATATTTCAATTTCTAATGAACAATAAAATATGCCGGTTATCGAATAGGCCCTCGAGTGGTCTGAAAATACAAGAACGTCTCGACTACGTCTCGACGCTCTTGTATTTTCCAGACCACATTCTTGCCCATTTGATAACCTATACGTATTTAATAGCAGTTTATTAGAATGCCTTTGCACGGTTTCCCTTATTTGATTGTGCCTTGTCACGTAAATATTACGTTATTTTAACTCGAAGTTTAAAGCTAATCAATTAACTTCAAACATAAAGTTTAAATGCAAGATTTAAGTAACAGAAAATCTGGTAATCGAATCAATAAATATAAACGAGTACGGCAAATCAATCATATTACATGCACCACTAAGACGTTGCACTTTGCGGGTGGATGTTAATAAATATAAACAAGAACATAATAATTTATTTGGTGAAGCCATCATAGTAAGTTTAATTAGAAAGAAACCATATTGTACGAGAATTAATTTGAAAATGCAGCACAATAAATGTTACATGATATCCGCTTGTACTAATTAGCGTGTCATCATATATTATATTATATCAAGGCGTAGTTGTTAATAATTATGTTTTGAACGTCATCATGAACGAGTTTCTATTCTCACAATATCATCTAAATAAAGATCGGATTTCACACTTTGTTAGGTTAAGTAAATTGGAACCTTTAAAATATATATGTTCATGGTGATGATCATCTGAGATTTAAAACCATTTGAATCAAACTTAATTGAATTATTATATGTATTTTAAACACTACTTTGTAAATGATAGCGTGGCCAATATTTGTTGGCCACGCTAAGCAGTGAAACAATGGCATGAATTTGTATATAAATGAAAAATAATATGTTTATTATTCCACCCGTTGTTCTAGAGAATCAACTATGTGTATATGTCCATTGAACTAAGCATATAAGATTAACAACTTTTAAATTAAAGCCATTGTAAATAAATATATTCATTTCAAAGAACAATTTTGTGAATAAATGGTCCGATATAGTGTGATGAATTCTGAGATATAAAACAACAACATGTGTGGTTATGTAAAGTCAAGGGAATCGGAAGACTGTTTTTTTATTATTTCACCTGTTGATCGATATAATCAACTATTTGTAAACTTAATAAAACATGATGTTTGCTTATATTTGAAATCAACTTAAGCAACTTTCAAATACGAAAAATAACAAAGCAATTCCTTTAAAATAACTCACACAAATAGTGTTTATTGCTTTAATGTAATTTCCTTTCTATCGAGTCTGGGGGCAGAGAGGAAACACGTTCTGGAAAGAAATCTTTACAATAGCTGAAGTTTCAATCATATATAGCAAATCAAAGAATACTAGACTTGAGAGTTAGGGGGGAAACACGTGAGGTGCTTTTCATTTATTTCAAAACCAATTGCTGCAGTAGGAAAACATTATCTTGACATATTTTCTCATGCAATATATATGCAATTTGTACTCGTGCCTGTATCGCAGAGATAATATTTCCGGTTTTCATTTGCCTTTAGAGATATTATGTGTTGTAGCTATGCTAATGGCAAATTTATTTACGGTGAAGTAATAGAAATTAAAAATCAGCCTAATAAAATGCTTATGCATGGTTAAACAGTTCTATGTGAGGGTTCTCTCTTACTCCATATGGGAATATAATTTGTTTGCTCCAGTTATTATCATAGCAAAATATCATACTCTCTGTTTAAAGTATTACTTTAAAGGCGGGTGAATATGTTTATCAACACATTGAATTGGAGTTCATGTACTATAGCGATAAATATAAGTAAATAAAATGGCGCATGCATTGCCTACACGTTACTCATTGCTATCGAATGTTGAATATGAGTAAGGACAGAGTGAATTTTAATTAGTGAGAAGCCTTGCTATATGGGAATTCATTTGAAGATGTAGCACAACAACAGCTACTTGATATTCGCTTGGGATGATAGGTATGTCATTATATATTATTTCAGCATATAATTGTTTGAAATTGCTTATGAAACGCATTCTTGAAATTATCGTAATATGTGGAGTGAAGAACGTTATTTTATCAAAGTAGTATCTTTGAACCACTTAGATGTATCTGCTCATTGTAGTGATAAACTGATATAAGCGACCTGTTGAATTATACTAAATGGTACTAACTGTCTATACTCTAAAGTAATCTGTCGGAAATAATATCATGGTCATTTAATTATTGATGAATTCTGAGTAATAAAATAGCAGCATGTGTTGTTATTACATAGTTCAATCAATTGTTTTGTATATGACTTCCAATTTACCCAGAAGAGAGGAAGATATATGAAAATGAAACAAGCCGATAATACAATTTGATATTAGCAGACTTTTGATTTAAAATGAATGGTTACAACTATCTGATATAAAAATGAAATAAACAAACAATAACATTTGAGATTAGCAGACTTTTGATTTAAACGAAATGGTTACAACTATTTGTACTTTTAACGAAATGTTGTACCATGGTTCATTTTTTTTTATGGATTGTGAGTAATAAAATGCTGTAATTTAGAGTCAACGGATCAGAAAGATTTATGTATCCACCTGGTCTACAGAATCCACTATTTGTATTCTCTTAAAGATGTGATGTGTGCTTATATTTAAAATCGACTTCAAACTACTTTTCAATTGCAAACAATAATAAAACAATTCCTTGAACATTTCATACAAAGATGTTTTTCTGTATTTATTAGATTTTCTTTCAAAATCTTGAAAAGTTTATTCGAATTTGCAATCCACTATGGAACTGGAATAAAGGACTATTTTAAGTAGTTGTAATAAAATTCCGGAACATCATTCTCGTGATGCTTTAAAGTAATAATAAAAATTATCTAATAGGTTTTCTTTAAAGCCACAAGCTAGAAGTATTTTCACAAACCACGTTGACATTTTAACTCATTTTGTGAGAAACAATATATACTGAATCACTATTTGTGTTATTTACTGTTGTATAAAAGTATTATCATGCAATATATAGTTATTTAGAGTCATACATTTACCGTAAAGAGAGGTCATAAGTTGATTCACAAAGAAATGCCTAATTACATTGTCATTGTGTCTATGGAAAAGGAAATCATTTCCTTATTACCGTTTTAATTTGCCTTTAGAGTAATTAAGTGTTGTAACTAAGCTGAAAATACTGTTTGCGTAAACGGTGTAGATTTTTTTAATCAGCCTAATGAAATGCTTATGCATTGTCTCACAGTTTTAATCGCGGATACTCAATATATGTAAATATTTATTTTTCAGAAAAATATATGTTGAATTAAAGGATAATAATAAATTTAAATAAAAATTGTTATGGATGCTTTGAATTTTATTTCATATATCGTAACAATTAAGATATGTAAATCAAATTGTACCTGAATTAGCTACACGTCACACATTATTATGGAATTTTATAGAATATGAGCAAGGATAACTTGATGGTGTGATTCCAGTGGCTTCAATTAGTAAGAAACCATATTGTATCAACATTCATTTGCGAATGTAGCGCAGCAACAGAAACCTGATATATGCTTGGCCTAATAGTTGTGCCATTATATATTATATCAAAGGACACTTGTTGGTAATTGAGTTTAGCACACGTTCTTGTGCAGACAGTGTCTATGCTCGCTACAGTATATATGTTAAAGACTCTATCCTGTATATCTTAAGTTTGAGCATTGCGTGATATATATATATAAAGGGATTGCCAAAGTTGATACTTGTATGAGACTAACGCAATGCTGAACTTAATTAAGATATACATCTTAATCCATCATAATATTTTTTTGAAATAAAACCATCATCAGTTTCAATAAAATTGCTTGAATTGCGAAGACATTGATGGTTCCTACTATAAAGCTTTTGCCTTAAAGGCACATATACGAATATATGATATCCGTTTAAGCCGATATGCGGATAAGTAACATATCTTGAACCTGTGAACTACACACGATGGCTTTTGACGTTATTTTAATCGTTATTGTGACTATAATAACGCACTCGGGTAACTTTGCAATTTTACTAACATTGATAAAATCAAAAATCTTCGGAAGATCAATTAAGTTACATCTAGGTGCTGTAACCATTTTTGACAGTCTCACTATGGTTCTTCTCACGATCCGATACATTTTGGATAAACTTAATCATCTTGAAATCATACCATGTAAAGTACTTTTAGGGATGGTGAGTTTTACAGGAACAAGCTTATTGTTGACAAACATATCAATGGCGATTGAATGTTTGGCATTACTGAAAAATGTTCATGATACAAATTACGGGTGCCTAAAGTTTCAAAGTTGGCAACCTACACGAAAGACTGGTTTGATTATAATCACAATGATAACATTTGGTTCATCAGGAACAATAGGATGCCTTATGGCAGATCCGGTAAAAGATTCCGTTACGAAATTTGATTGTGCCCTGACGGATTCAATTATATTCCATCCGATAATGCTAAAAGAGTGGGCTATTCAGTTTTCTATAATTGTGGCTAGTCATTTGACAATACTCTGTGTATTAGTATGGCAATTATGGAATTATAATAAAAACACAAAAGTTGCTCCAATGCAAAATAATTCATTAAGAATGGTCAAGACTTTAGAAGTCCCGAAAATGAATTCTGTAAAGGTCATTCAAGCGAAGCCAGGTGAAGAAAACATTGATAGGGGTGTGTTTGAACTGCGCGATAAAGCATCAACTACACATCAGACCGAAGTATTTGATCAAACCGGCCTGCCGACGTCTTCTAAAATAAAACACAAAGATATTGATAACGACGGAAGTGATCAACATACACAAAATGAGCATACAGCCGACTTACCAAATGGAGATATTATAATTGAATCTGCCGACGACATAGGTAATGCCACTTTGAAACCAAGCCTAAATGATTTAGTGACCAAGCAACCAATTCATTCCAAAATGTGTAAAACAAAGAAACTTCAAGTCAAAACTACCAGGATTAATAGAACAAAACGAAAAGCACGAGTTATGCTAATGGTAATAGCCACTGGTTTTCACATGGTTTGTTATTTGCCGTATGCTATAACTTTATTTTTGTATACGCTTTGTACTAATCATTGTGGTATCAATGCATGGTACTTTAAGGCTACGTCCACATTAACAGTAACGCATGGACTACTGAACGTATTTTTGTATATTGCCCAAAATAAAGAATTTCGAAAAGAAATGGTGGAGACATTTCGCTGTAAATGTCTTGGCTAGAATTGTTTTGACAGGTACTCTAGATGCATATGGTTTAAAAAAAAACAATGCGAACTCATGCGTATTGATGTTAAAAGCTTTTTGTTTGTTGCTATTTGTCGTATGACATAACTTTATTAATATATATATATATATATTGCGTCCAAATGATAGTGGCAGAATACATGGTTTATTAACGCAACGTCTAAATATACAGTAAGACATCGCATACTTAATGCAGTGTTGAATTATATATACAACCATATGCCATATTATGGCCAAATATGAAAATTTTCGAGTGGTATGATGAAGACATTTCAATGTAAATGCCGTGGCAGGTACTCTAGATGCATATGGTTAGACGCTAAGAATGATAAATTTAAAAGAACATTGCAGACAGCAATATGAATAATGAATAACTTTTGACAAATTTATGCTGACAATAATCTATTGTAATATATACATATGCAGTTTATTTAGTGTGTGTCAAGTGATCAACATTATTTGGTTTATTTTTTTATTTCATTTCAGATGGTATTTTGGTTATACATAGCTAAATTTCGATTTCATGCCATATGTTATTATTAGTTATTGCACAAAGTATATAAACTATTGTAATTATTGATGATGTTGTTTATAGTGAACACAGTTATTAATAAACAGGAAACGAAATTGAACTCGTACTATCAACAGGTTGTCTTGTAGCTTACTTAATTCAGACACAAAAGCAAACCCAAATGAATCATTATCTGTTAGATTTGGATGTATGAAATATAGCTTTTAAAAAGTAGAAATAACCGGAGTACATGATTATTGCTATTTCGTCAAACCTAAATCGTCCCACCTCAATATTAAAAACAAAAAATGTTAAAGCCGATTTTCATTTATTTATACAAGTTATGCATACAATTATATACAATTTGTTTTGCGATAAAAAAAGCATTTGCAGACTTGGGTATGATTATATTACAGAAGTCTTACATTGTTTACCTATAACGTTGGTATTTCTAGCTATAACAACTCTTATTAATTCTTCTAACATTGCAATGCGTAGGCAGCATAGGTATCGTAGGATTTTGTCCTCGCACCATCATATACGTCCACATCACCGCCACACAAATATCGTTTATTCGTAATGCTTTTAGTTAAACATATATCAAGCTATTACATAGTTGTTATTTATCTCTAATGTTAATTTGGTTTACATTTCATGTAAACATGTCAAAGAGTAAATTAGACATACAAATAATAAACTCAACTATACAAGTTACTTTCTTACACATTATCACCTGTTTAACATAGACGTAATGCATCAAATAGTAAGTTATGTATAAAAAATATTAGATACCTGCTCACATAACAAAAATTTGCTTCGCTAATATTAGATATTGAGAGTACAAAAAGTTTCTTTAACGTGTGCTTGTGTATTTTTCTTAACCCTTGCGATTTCAATAGAAGGTTCTTTATGTAACATATACATGAACATATATAGATTAACCAAAAATCTGAATATGTCTAAATTTCGTCAAACAAAAAAAGCAAATCAACAGACATACATATTGTACATGCATGTAAACACTGTATACGGATATATGCTAATTGCAATTTTGCTATCATACTAGGTTATATGAAAGCTGAAATACCGATCCCTTAGCCAATAAAATATATTCAATCCGTACAAATCTCAAATGAAATACATTGTAATATACTGCATAATCTATATGTGCACAGGTTTGAACTCTTAGTTAACATCATGGTCCACCCTGTATATTAAAAACAACGTCAATATTATAAGTTGATTTTGTAAAATTAACTTCTTTTTATCACAGTTTAATCTCGAGTTGTGTTACAATAGAAACACAAATCAATTAACGGCTTACCGTATCAAACATTTAGGCAGTTTTGCTTACATGTATGTTTAATTTTAATAAAGTTTATCATAGACTATTTATATTAGAATATTCTCATCACCCAACCCATTTACTCGCATCTCGAAACTCATTGCGCTTAAACTAGCCCTCAACCAAACTTGGTCCACCGATTTTTATACGAATTTTC
>LQRL01129322.1:7729-18472 GCA_001703475.1 Hydroides elegans | reverse complement strand
GTGATGTGAGTGATTGAATCAGTCACGGGAATTATGTAAATGGCGATTACGCTGAAAAAGGTATCGTGGGGTTTGATAATTTTATGAAAATTGAATTGCCTAAAGATTTGGAAATGATTTGGCGACCGCGTATTGAATCATCAACCCTTTCAAATGGACATATGCAAATACGCTATAAAATATGTTGTACTTTTTGGTTGAATGAGAGTGTTATATTATGATTTTAAATTATGCTTTCAATTCAATTAAAAAAATATATATATACGCGATCGCTAAAGGAAAATGTAAAAACACTCTTGAATTTGATTAAAAAAATTTAGGGATTGACTCTATATATAACGAATTAATCAACCTATAAATAGAACCTTCCAAATTTCCCTTATTTGCATTGTATGTCTGAGATTAGGTAGTATAGTATCGATCTCAGTTGAAAACATGACATTTGACCTAGTTTTTCGATTTCAAAAACAGGATAAGGCCTTTGAAGGCAGGATGTGAGTGCTTTGTCAACTGCCGACCTCGATTAATATTTGATGAGCTCGAATATTGGTTTCGAACATTGATAGATTTCATTGTGTGACCTCATTTTAATAGCATGGCATGAGATTGTAGCGAAGACCGTAGCATTGGTGAGATTTAAAAAAAAGGTTTTTGTCGAGTGACATGATTATATATAACCACATATACCCCAAGACATATCCTTAAGTTAGATTAACGGACAAATATAGACCTATGTGATGAATATACGAGTATATGAGAACATTCATGATTGTACTAAACAACATATCCCGTTTTATATGAATGATGAGTAAATCTGACGGGAAACATTGTATCCCATCATATTTTCCGCCATCCGCGTTCTTGGACCGAGACGGATTGATGAGCTAGCAAAAAAAAAAAAAAAAAGAAAATAGCAAAAAGAAGAAGAAAAAATAGAAAGAACAAAAAATGAACGATTGGTGCGAACGATTGACCAGCATGTAATATAGATGCTTGTGTACGCATAAGAACTATTGAACTGCGATGTTATATCGGCAGAATTATGATTGATCAGGTTGGTGCGAGAATGAAAAATGATACTTGATGCGGCCAAATGTTGTATCCGGATGCAAAGGGACAGGGGGCTCAAGGTTTTTTGGGGCGCGGATTTAAGTGAACCATGAATGTCATTTTACACATTTATCGTCAATTAAAAAATCCTGAAAATGGTGACTTAAATAATAACATCTAAGATGAAATATAGATAATTGAAGTAACATGCATATAAACTATGTCTCCATTCATGCCTTTATTGAAAAAAAACTGATGTCATTTGACCTTCGTGGCCTCGATGTATGTAATTGTCGAAAATATATCAAAATATATAGCTATAATATAGAATTCTACGATCTAGGACCCACATGGCAAAGGACCTTGAAATGTTAAAATTTGGTAAATTATCTAGGACTGTTTCCTTTATTGAAATACATTGTAATTAAGACATTGATAAGGACAAGCTGTATGTTAAAGCTTGAGCTTGCAAGTATATTTCTAAGATAAATATTCTGCCATTGATTTTATAGGTAGCGTTATAATAAGAAATATAAAAGATGTGTAAGGTATCGGTGTATGCTAGAGGGTTAAATCAGTTTGATCACTTGCTTGATTTTGTTTTAAATTGTTAACAGAAAAAAAAATTTCAATTTCAAGGGCTCAATAATTATTCCACTTAGACATGCGCATATGTCATTACCGGCAACGGTTTACCGCGAATCATTCCGAAATTATAAATAGAAGGAAACCAAAACAACAATTTTGTAAAAACGACAGAAATAGTTATAAGAAAAGAAGGAATATTTATGA
This sequence comes from Hydroides elegans, assembly GCA_001703475.1. Classification (NCBI taxonomy): domain Eukaryota; kingdom Metazoa; phylum Annelida; class Polychaeta; order Sabellida; family Serpulidae; genus Hydroides; species Hydroides elegans. Next base: position 16,630 of record LQRL01129322.1, on the reverse strand, counting down.
TCATAATTAGAAGGGATGCGTCTCGAAAGAATGTGGGCGACACAAAACGAAGAAATTTCGCGCGTTTCTAAAACGGGTTTAATATTTACGAGCTCTTAAAGTTTACGAGCGCTAACTTGATACCAAAGCTTGCATCTAGGGCTGGTGTCTCAATTTAACCAAATACACATGTACAGTTCAAACTTTTAGTTGGGTGTAGTGTATCGGGAACGAGCGATATGATTAAATAAATGTCAAAAGTACATAGAGCCCAATTCGTAATTTAACTCACTATGTTGAATCTGAATAATTTAACAAGAAATATCAAGGAGAGCTTTAGCTCGAAAATAATTTATATGATAACGGGGCTACTTCAATTTTATATCGGGCAATATACGGTTTGGTGCAAAATCTAATCCGACAGCTAAACATTGTAATAATAAGCTGTTTGCTTTAGAATCAAGCCTGTTTTCTTTATTCCTTTCAGTCATAACAATTCATAGGACTGTTTCATAAAGGGAGTGTTTTGCTTGAAGATTAACTCTGTTGTTCTATCTTACGCTAGATCCCTATACAGCAATATGAACCGCAAGCCTTTCGGGGCTTATACACTGAGTGTAGCAAAGTGTATTTATTTTGGCACCAGTTTAAGGGAATGGTCTTGAACGATAAGATATTTCTAAAGGCGATGATCTTATTTTGGTCAGTAGATACCGAAAAATGTTGAAAACGATAAGTTTCACCGTTTCTAAGAAACTTGAACATAATAACTTGTGGCTATTATTGAGAGCGGAATGTTGATGCTCAATACAGATCGGGTTGACCTATGGTTTGATCTGGAAGATATCGGACAAAACCCCTCTTTTTGGTTAGGATACTTCCAGATTAAGCACTTGTCGATATTGTTCCGTTTCACAATTTGTATGTTGAGGGGAAGAGAAGGGGGATTAAGGGCTTTGTGGAGGTGTTTGAGTGAGTACATGGTAGTTTCGTTTTCAAGGAAACATTAACATCCATACTCTCTATCAAGTTCTCTATCATGCTACTTCCGTGGCATATTTTGTTAAACTGTTGATATATGTAAGCTGTACACCTTCATCAAAACAAGATATTTTAAACAGTAAGAAGAAGAAAAGGGATTACGAAGATAACAATACAAATGCTCTATGACCTGACCCATTTATTCTGAAGCGGAAGCCCTTCAACAAACCTGTTGGTCCAGTTCTTTTGGCAGGTATGATGACCGTCCGAGACTATAGGGGTAGACAGCGAGGCGAAATTATGAATACAAAAATCTCCGAAATGAACGGGGATTTCGTCTGAGACAAAACTCGATTATCATGTCAAATGTTGACTGCTTTGTAATGAGATTGTGTAGGGATTCGCATTGCATTATGGGGCGTGCAGTTGTAGGGCATTTTGACCGGGTCAGGTGGTTAATTTTGGAGCAGCATTGTCTGTGTGTTTTGTCATGGAATTGTGGAAAGGGGTTAAAGATAGTAAGGCAGATGAACACAAAAATTAAAAGCTAATGATCTATCTCTGCAGTTCTGTTACTGCACATACCGATCGCTACCTTACGTCAAAACTAGAATAGAGTCTATAGCACATCGAGATATGAGAACATAAATGAAGTTAACCTGTAGGCTACCGATTCAACGAAACCAAGTCGAAGTCTATAAAATTATTATGCATATATTTTTACAAGAATTCTGCTTTCACATAAATTGTATTGACATGGAACGAAAACAAAAATTGTCACTGAATGCGCACTGCTATAAATTGATTTTGTTTTCTAAATTAACTACTATTTTAGGAATGAGAATATCTATATGAATATAATGATGACGTGAGATTTGTTTGTTTGGTATTGTGTGACGCTACAGTTGACACACTCTCACGACCTTGTCACAAATACTCAACAAATTCTCAAGAGCTTCGTTCTTTATTTGTATTTCAAGTTCATTCGTTGAGTTTACTCATGGGTGAAGCGACGAGAAGGCTAAACAAAAATGGAAGAGTATTTGAATATGTAAGCATTAAATTGTGTGGTTCTTATAATATTTGTGAAATGAAAAGTTGGAAAATTTCGCCTCAAAAGGGAACATGGAGTTGGCTAAACCATAATATTTGTTGGCGCGTTTAACCTGCCAAAATCATATTCAGGATCAGATCATGATTCTGTTAAATTTACATAGTTGTTATTGTACATTTCCATCACAGGTATAATTGTTCCAAGCATTGATGTAAAAGTATTATTTTCCTGCATTGCTTTAAACATATATTCTCCACCAAGTGGGTAACTCCACAAAATGCATTCTAAGATCATCAGCAGATCATCTGCCTTATCTCTAATCTCTATCAAATATCCAGATAAGAACTTGCTATTCACACTTGTGATAGAGAGGAATCAATTTCTGCTCAATGATGCTCCTAAATAGGAATGTCCGATTTGGAGAAACGGTCAGTCAACTCAGAAAAGATGAGAGAAAATAGGACTCTTTAGTGATTCCTTTAATGTCTTCCTCTGATCTGGTCGATTTAAGGCGATAAAACAATAATAATGCAGGGGTTTTCCTTGAAATTCTCGAAGGGCGCCATACGGCGCCCTGCCCCAAATTTTAGGGCGCCATTTCACAGTATATGGGCGCCCATGTTATGAACACAAATTGTGCTCGCCTTTACTTAAATTGATGGTATACACATGAATATAAAATACAAAAACGAATGTAGTGAAATATGTATTGTCTATAAGTAAAAAAAAAACGAAAAAAGAACATGTCGGAGGAACCGGCATTATTGGTTATAACTATATCGACACAACTATAATGGTCGTGCTTGTGACCTAGGACTTGTTAAGACACAGCTCTAAACATCGTTTTTTAATGTAAAAATGAAATCAGTCTGGAAAACAGAACCTCTTCTCTGCGCACGATTTTCGCTTTTCGATATGGTTATAATGAATATTTGGTTAATAATGTGTAATACTCTAAAGATTAAAAATGCTTTGGTCCAATTTTTATGGCGCCATCGGGCGCCCTGACCTTTGATTTAGGGCGCCATTTTCAAATTTAGGGCGCCCATGGCGCCTGGCGCCCTCCTAGGAAAACCCCTGATAATGGGCCTAAAAATAATTCCCTCCCCACTAAAATAGCCACTTAAATAATAAAACGAATAAACAACTAGAAGTGAGTGGTAGAGAAAAAAATGAATTTATTGACCAAATTCGCTATTTGATGTTTCCATCTGAAAGGTCAAACAGCCATTTTATATGGCTATAACAGCTCTGATACCTGAATACCTGAGTGAATATTGAGATAAGACCGTTTACCCATCCGTAGCATTTCAGTGGCTAATCGGTGGCTCATGCTGATTGGTGGTGTGAAAGCTTCCACTAGGCTTATCTGATAAGGGAGAAGGATCACACTTCTGGAAGTAGAGAATCCTCTGGATCATCTTGCTTTATTTTTACGACTCATATGTAACATGATTCGATTGAGTGGTTGTGGTGGAAGGACGGAAGATGTTACTAGGCATGATGGGAAGAACATACATATGTTCCGAGCCTGAAATTAGCAGAAGAAGCAGTTCTCTATGTTTTTGGTTCGAAGGCCCCCTTTCGGTCCATCGTATAGAATGAGAGAATGTTTTGAGATTTTTATGTTTTGTTTCATTCGTTCAGGACTTGATTCATCGAAAAAAGGAGCTTTTATTCACTTATTCTATATGTAGATGTACATATTGTAACAATTTGATTATACTTAACTCTTATTTTTGTTTTGTTTCAATGCAAGACCAAAAGATATATTCATTAAGGGCCAATTCAGATACATCAGCAAGTAGTGAGCAAGTAGCTTGCTCGGCTACTCGCTGCACAAAAACCTTATCATTTTCTTTTTACCGTTCACATACTTTTGGAGCAAGCTACTCGCTAGCGAGTAGGGAGCAAGTGCTTGCTCCGCACTCGCTGCACAAGCCGTGTTTTTAAATACTGAACCCAACTCGCTAGCACGCTGTCAGGAAAACGAGGTCAAAGGAATAAATTGTCCCTTTCGGTACTAGTACTCTGGATCATCTACCGTGATAAAATTATATGTATTCGAGTTTCAACATTTTTGGACTCGCTCCCGTTTGTAATGTATGTGAACGGCAGAGCAAGTAAAACCCATTAAGCACTGGCAGCGAGCACTTGCTGCGTGTAGCTTGCTAATGTATCTGAATGCTACCTTATTCAAACTCACAATCTTGATTAGAAATCATACCTTTGAGGCAAACAAAAAGGTAAGTGGTATGAAAGGTTAGTAGTCAAAGTTGCATGTTTTTGAATAAAATAGACAAAGAATGATAGAATTGTCCTCTGCCGACCCGTGTGACTAGCTCCCTATCAGACTCGAGGCTCTGGGAAGACAGCAAAATTAGTATAATATCACAAATGACATGGCGAAATACGCATACCTAGATCATAGTTTAATATTCTAAATAAGAATTGTTAAAGCCCCGTTATAATGTAAAAACCCTTTTTTTCTGATTCACCACTAACGAATTTCAGATGAAAATAAGCGGCTAATTTATTGCACATCCGTAAATGAATTATTGAAAAGAGGAAGAAGAAAAGTGTCAAAAGGGGTCGCGCTTAATCTATTAAATGAAAAGCAATAAATTAGCGAAATAAAAAACGAATGCAGTATAACGCGATGTTACCGTATTTACCTTAATCAATTAGATCTATAGTAAGAAAGGGTTGTGGTGGACTGACTAAACCTTACGTTGCTTCATACAATTTCACCGGTTTTATTGTCATATATAATATTCTTTTCACAAGTTACGTAATAACATATTTTCGACTCTCATATGGGGTATTTTGAATGATACGCGGTGTAAGAAGAATGTTGGGTTGAGGACTCGTGTGGATGGGGTTTCGTAATGTGGGCTAAAAATGAGTAATTTCCATTTTAAGCTTAATGTTCAAAACATCATTTTTATGCATGATTAATTCATGAATCCATTATATTGAAGCGAATGATTGATTCTTACCAGCTTAGCCCAGTTAAAAGTCCGAAACGTAGAACCTTGAGGTGGTGGTAACTGAAAAAAAAATATCTCAGCGTTTTTTAAATCACAAAATGTTAATAGCCAAATGTCCCTATTATTTACGAAATGAAAACTGTAAGATTAAAATATCGATTTCATCTAAATTCAAAATGAAAACGACACGAATTAAACCCAAAACTCGTCCATCAAATTCTAATTTCGTTTCAAATGAAAGAAAACCATACTGAGAAATTATATCAGAGATTAGATCACCATCGCATTAACAACTATAAGATTGAAAGCGGATATATGTTACTGGTACATATGATAACAATAATAAAAGTGTGAAGGAAGATCTACTTGTTGAATATACCGTAAATCGACTCCGATTTTCAACATATCATCGTAGTTTCTTTTTAAAAAGGAAGTTAGATTTAATCACAGTAATGTTATACTGATATTCTAAATAGAGATCTATTTCAGTTCATACAATCACTGCATGACACTTGACATATAAGATTAGCATATATTGAAAGTATCGCTTTTCAAGGCGCATAAATAAAACTGCCGAATAAATAAACAGTAAGTGTGCCTGTATATAATCACGTGATATTACACAATATACATGAACATCTTTGTCATATATGTAATCAATATTTTGTCATCGTTTTGTCATAGACCTCTAGAAGCGTTAAGATCCGTGTCATAATGTAGACGAGTATACTAATCGACTCATCTTTATTATCTTAATTATTATATTATTCTTTTGAATTTAACTGATAAAGGATGTTCGTGCAAGTCTACACTTATGTGTTTTCCATATTTTATCTTCCTTCTATACTTGCGACTAGAGTTTCTGACCCACCTCTGCTGTTCAGTATTGCTTCACCAGTGTGTCATGTGTGCCATGTCGTACAATTTTAATATATGGCGCACAGTCATTGCGACTGTGCGACGTGATGGCGCACTGTTTGGCGCTCGAAACGTGCGCCATTGTTTTAGAAGTTGTAAAATAAAAAAAAACATAGACATTTGCACCAAAGTTAAGGGAAAATGTTAACTAGTAGGAACCATAGAATATATCCATTTGTTTACATTTTACTCGATTTTTCCTCACAAAGCTAGGAGACACATGTGTTCAGTCGGGCGATAATATGATTTTTGATTGAATACAGCGAAAGTCCGTCATTCGCCACTCAGGTCTGACCCTGAGAAATATTGTGTCCTTACAAATGCAAATACCCCTGCACGTAACTTATAACGATAAATGAAGTCAGATAAGTAAAAAAAACAAACATTGAAATATATTTTTAATGAAAGCCCGAATGTAGGCCTTGTATTTTGAACGACCGGATGGATCTTTATTATACACATAAGTAATGTCCAACGAATTCGCCCCCACCAAGCCCCGACCTCTGAAAATATGATCGATAAAATGAGATCTAAATATGAACCACACAATCTGGAGTGGTTATTTGGTCGATATTGAGTATTTAGATTGAGGATGTTTTGGTATAGGGTGATAGAAACCGCTTAAAACGGGGCTTTTATTCTGTTTAATCAGCCCTTCATCGTCGTGATAAAATTCTTGAATTCCAAGCAAGGGAAGTGTTGCAACTTAGTGCAAGCGCTTGTTCGCAGATCTTTATGTCCAGAATATTCAGGTTATTGGTGAGTCATGAAAATTCCCTGCACACAAATCAGTATATAGATGCAAATGTCTAATCAAAAATTGCTTTACATATTCAATCGTCTTCGAGATATGTCCCGATTAAGTATCAAAAATGACAGCACCGAGAAAAAAACCTTTTATTTAAAACGACGCAATGTCCCAAAACAAGCAAATCATAACCTGAATAATTTCATTTTTTTTCGAATTCATAATTCAATTAGACTGACGTTTAAATGAAACCAACTCTTACGAATAACACACCACCTTAAAAAGTAGTGACAATTAAAGCAGGCAACCTGATAGCCTGCTTTTAAAGCATAACCAGCCCTGATTATGCAATTTGAAATCCGAAATACGGTCATATCTAATCCACTGACGCCAGCGGAGTGACAGTATGACAAGTTTGAGGCTGATTTAGCGACAGGCGCATTAATGCTAACCTGATTACATCTCTATTTATCGGCCAATTCACGTGGACTAATTTTAGCATAAAATCGATCTACGGGGCTCAGTAAAACTCGAATTACCGCGCTCAATCTTGAAACATTGGCGGCTTCTCCTAAAGCACATTGACATATCGGATTTAAGAGCGTGTGCGAGAGCCCCCAATTAGATATATCAACCCTCATAAAAAAGGATATTTTGCTTTTTTATACCATTTTATTTACGCATGTAGAGCAAGGTTCTACCCACAACGTCGTCACCCAAAACCCAATAAAACGAACGTATATTACGTCACAAAGGCCGCATTAAAGTATTCAGGACGTCGTGTCTTTTTATGGGACGTCGCTGTGACGTTCGTTGCTAAAGGGGTTTAATTTGAAGTGCAGTGCTAGCCAGATCCTTACCCTACGTATGTGTAGAGTGTGTCTATTTCCGCAATATTTAAGTTACAAAAAATTCTGTCTATTTATATAATTAATCAATATTAAACATTTGATAGGTTCTGCACATCAGTGTGTGCATTATTTGTAGTGAATATTTTGAGTTAGACCATTGGAAGATATAATAGTTCATCAAAAACTTTATCTGTAAAAGTTTTCGTTAATTATACTTTTCTAACTTTCTGTATTTAGTTGAAAACGAATTATACGAAACTTCGAAATACTCTATGTAAAAGTATGTTTTATTGAGCGATCATATTTTGAAAAGAGCCTTCATTTTATATGAAACTATTTGTGGCGACAACTTGTAATGGTATTTGAATCGCAGCATGAAAACCCCTGTTTTAATCTAAAATGAAAACTGTCAATCTTTTTCATATTTCAATCAACTTTTATGTGGTACTTTTGCGGTCAGATTGGGCTCAAAATTAATAATTACAACTTAACTGTATTTACATAATTGAAGCGGTTTTCAAAGAAAACCTGTTGCTAACCGGTGTTTGTTTTCACGAGCCATTTGAAACTAATTGGCTGAATCTGAAATGAAAATAACTGTTTTTGTATAAAGTGATTCTTAACATAATTCCTTTAAAAAAGTTGCTTTCTTGATTTGAGTCATGTTTTCAATAAAAATATATACTTTTCTTGCACTGAACCGTGTTGTAGAAAATCTGTTGTTGCTGAAATATCTTTGAAGTGTAAATTTCTAAAAAATGATATCGATATTATTGTGTTTAAATTCGACAACCTTAATCGACACCTTTTATTAAAAATCTTGAAATATATTATTTTAATCATCAATAATTGTAAAATCACATTTAAAATATGGAGTGTTATATATCTTTTATATCAGTTCTACTCCTATCTTCCACTGAAGTCTTTTAATGGGATCATCCTACAAATTGGAACCCTACAAATTTACAGCGACACAGTTCTCTGATTTATTTGTACGAGAAGAGCTCTGTGTATTTGACAATGGATTAAAGCAATCCCTTTGTTTCGAATAGCCATTTTTGTTGTCTTTTTATGGCTTTGCGATTTTATATTTTGTTATATTTCTTTATTATTATTATTTTTTTTAGAAAAGTCAGCGCGTCTCGATTCTTTGTATGCGAGTTATTTGTCTCTTGCTCATATTGAAAAATGTGTTTATCTTGATTTGTGGAGTTCTCTGTGTGTAAAAGTTAAGACTATAAAATGATTCTTAACAAAACGAAACCTGTAAATGAAAGTATGATAACTTTAGACCTACATTATTGGTATTTTAAAAACAAAATCGGACAATCGTGCGATTGAATATGGTCTTGGATGAGTTAGCGATACCCTTTATGATTA
>LQRL01129316.1:0-28100 GCA_001703475.1 Hydroides elegans | reverse complement strand
CCTGCATGGGGGGGGGGGGGTATTTTTTCCGGTGTATTAAAGATTAAAAAGATACACTCATACTTACTGCAGTTTTTGTTCGAAATACTTTTAGTAGAAACGACTGTCGTGTGTTCCGTCGGTTCAGTTGTGCTTCGTACATTTATAAAGTCTTTGCGAGATGTAAAAAAAACTATTCTTATATTTCTTCCTATAATACAGTTAATAATACAGTTGACTGACTCTATTGTTAAATGGTGACCATTATTTCATATAAAGCTCATTCCCTCTATTAAAAAACAATACCACCTCAGGTTTTAAACTGGAATTTTACAATCTCCGACGTCGAACTATAAGATTTAGGACAAGCAGTGCAAGATGTGGCACACTGTCCTTGGACAGTCTTGTTTGTTTAGTTCGTTACCTTTTCTTGCAAATTCTGCTCCTCCTAGAGTTGTGGGCCGATTTTAATGAAACTTAGTATGATTGTTAACAATGTTCTGGGGTATCTAAAAACTGCCAGCTCGTGCTAATATTGCTTATATAAGCAAAGATAGAGCTGCTTATATTTTCCTATTGTATAAGTCGTTCCGAATGTGATGCACAAATTTACACACCATACCATTGATTTAATGAAATCCATATACCTGCATTAATTTTTCTCCATTATTAAACTAAAACAAATGATGTGCTGCACAGCCGACTATTACGTCATAATCAAAATAACAGCGGTTTGGCTGTTAAAGAAGTCTAGATTTGAAAAATAAATTAGACACCATTATATTGATAAAATCAAATTGATATATCTGATTGTGGGTATACATACGTTTTATCTCTTTTGTTATATCATTGATTGTACGTACTACTGTGATTACAGACGTATAACCCGCATCGGTGTTTAACCTGCACCCCATTAAAAACTAAAATTATGTTTAAGGATCCGGTGTATTACACGCACCCTCAATTTCTCGTATTTCTTAATATCGTGTATTTTACATTATAACCCAATACAAATGCCTTTTTTCAATGTTATGCATTGTATTTCTTAAAGCAATCCTAAAAGACGTTGAAACAGCTCAGATTTAATACTATTATCGTTATTGTGTCGATAAATCCAAAACCAATTTAACTGAATTTCACATGGAAATCCAAAACAGAGTGGTTTATGGTTTAGAAAACGGTGTAACCCTCAACGTTGTCTAACCCGCACCTGGGTATTTTGTGTGTATAATCAGTGTATAGCCCGCGGGCCATAATTTCGGTATAACTCAGTTTTCAGTTTTCCTGTTGCATGTTAAAAACACACAAAGGAGTGCATTTGGAGGGGTGTGGGTATTTTTACTTATTTTCAAACAAAATCGGTTAAAAATGATATAAAGCTATTCCATATAGACATGTTTGATCATTTTACATTTATAAGGGCTGACTAAAGTTGTGCAAGGTGTGGCACACCGTCCTTGGACAGTCTTGTATATTCTTGTTCACAAATTCGTACTCTTCGATTTTTTTAGGTTTAAGTTCCTTCAACTACGCGCGCAAGAAGAGGCAGAGTTCAAACATAAAATCTGCCCTGTCAACGATAAAGAAATTGATGATGGCGTCTTTTTGGTAAGCCTGAGCCAGACTTTCATATACCTCTTTCACTGCCACTTAGAAATATTTGTCGCACGATAAGAGTACGTATGAACAGGAGATCGATGAGAATAAACTTTTTTCGTTACAGTTTAATATTATGTGTGTCTACCAATTGTTGAAGGGTTGTATATGAAAATTTTAACTTAAAAACGTCTAAAACCAGAACACATTGTTATATTTCTGATTTATCAACCGATCCCCACCTTCAATTATGCAAGGACTACGAGAGGAAGAAGAAGGACACGGAAAAGACGAAGAATATCATCGGCGATTCGCACGCCCTCGCTATCGCCGCCTTTATGAACGAGGTTAGAGAACTACATGTATATGGTATTCAGCATCCACCCATAAGATATCATTGTATAACAGCTTATGTAAATGTCGGGGACTTTCCTTCACTATGTGATTATCTTTACAAAGTCGGTCTTCAGATTTTACATTTGCATGTGTTCTTCTTTTGTCAATCAATTCTTCTATCCTAAGCCAAGTGTTGAAGCTCTTTGGCCACTCTACAAAATAAAAACAATTCAAATCCCCGCTTAAGCCAAAAATATAGTCATCATACATATCTATAACCGTGGTAACTTTAGCCTCCCTTTTCTCATGTATTGGACAGGTGCGCGAGAAGGTTCAGAAGCGCATGCAGGCCATGATGCACACACTGACCTTCGAGGAGGTCATCTTCGAGGACGCGGTGCCAAATATCGGGTGAGTTGTGATAAAATCGCTTGAATAGGAATTTTACCGCTTTATCGTTGGATTGAAGAAAACTAAATATATACATGTTTAACTGTATATTGTTGAGTAGAACTAATCCGTCGTTGTTGGTTAAAACAGTTATTTGGGGATAAGATGATAGATTTAAAAAAAAAAGTTACAAATGTTATTCGAGTTTTTTTTTCTCAGGTGTAGTATAATCAAATAAATTATCCGTCACGAACTTGAAACTCAATATGAATCGACCAGTGCCAATTAACTTTCATAAACAATATATATATTTTCATTCACACCGACCATTTCACAGTACAATCATCCCGAGCCTGAGCAAGCTGTTAGAGCCTCGCCGTCCCTTAAAACCTATCCGCCGCGAGCGCAAGAAGGTGACGGCGCACAACCTGCAGGCCATGGACGTCAAGCTGCTTGTGAACGTCGTGCGCGCATTTGATATACCCGTGCGCGCAGAGGCACTCGAGTTAGTATTTATCTGTTATTTCTTTATTACCCCTCCCACCCCCTCCTAATTGTGATTTTTGTTTTTCTATTTTTTTCTAAGGCATAAGGTTCATTAAATAACTTTTGAAACAAGTAACATTTAACAATGAATAAATATTATGCAGAACCAAATATAATATCTTTAATACCTAGTACACATAGTTACATGCAGATACTCTATTAAACTTATAGAATAAATGAATATTTTATATAAATACTTGTTCTTTGCACAGGCCTGTCGCTGGCGCCAAGGGTAAAGGCAAGATCAAGAACATTGCTGGAAATGTAAGCATTTATTTTACTAGAATCTAGGAATGTTGCATTTATTGAAGACTGTCCATTTATTGAAGACTGTCCAAATGTTTAGTATATATTTATTCTTATGTCAGAATTAATGACAAATAGAAATTCACATGAAACATTCGATGAATATTGTATAATGTTTTGCACAAAGGACGGGAGGAGAGATATATATTTTCTTCCCATTCGCAATACTTTTAGAATAAGGTGCTTATATATACATAATGTAAGTAGAATCTTCATCATATTTTGCGGCCCTCTCTAAGCCAAATCAACTTTGCTAATATGCATGTTGGCCATATAATGAAGTTATTTTTTCCCCTATCGTAGGTGCTGGTTCGTCCCTTCGTGGAAGTCATGTTCCAACGCAACGCAGTGACCACCAGCGTCGCCGACGGACCCAACCCGTCCTGGAACGAGGAACTCAGCATCCCATTCACGTATGGAGCTGTTTATTTATTGGGGGGATTTTTGGTGCGGTTTCAATTCTTATAAAAATTATCGAGTCGTATCGCATCTTTTACATTTATGCTTTTTAATTTTACCTTGCGCAATTATGCACGGGCATGATCTAAAAGTATAAAAGTTCACAATCGATATTTTTTCTCTCCCAACATAATATGCTTTTATGGGGATAGATATTAAATTCAATACATTAGTATTCAAAATCAAAGGGTGGGGTTGTATTGGGTGCTTTTGAGACATTATTCAACAATGACTATACCTTTGTACAATGTAAATATTGCATCACACTACTTATGAAGCAGTTTGAACAAATTATCACTCACAGTGCTCCGAAGGGCGACTACAGCCCTGCGTCGCTGCAGACGGTGAGCGACATGCTCTTCCTCAACGTCTTCGACGAGTACATCATCGACACTCAGCAGGTAACCATGATGTCTGTTTTGATAAATCTGATTAAGAATTGATTAAATTTGGTTTATCCTTAAGTTTGTTGATAAATTTAAAAGGTAATCTGATATGGTTTTGTACTCAAGTTTTGTTCAATTAAAAAAAATAAGTTAACACATACTAGATTGACGAATATTATTTCTTAGGTTTAGCTAAATGATTTTTAAAGCAAAATATGAAATACATGGTAGCTAAGATGTTAATCTCGTATACGCTTCCGGGACCTGAACACAATATGCGTCTAACATGTCAATTAATTACATAAACGCTTTATCAACAAGTTTGTATTTGAAACAGACGGACGCTGAGCGGGGTGCAAGTGTCCATCGACGCATCGAGAAGCGCTGGCTCGGCAGTCTCAAGATCCCATTCTCAACCATCTACGCCGCGTCCAGGGTAAGAAGGCTAAGATTGTTTTGAAACAGTCACAACCACTAATGATTTAAGATTGCTAAAGTCACAAACCGTTAACAATGTATTACATTTCAGCACCCGGATTTGAATCTTACATATAATGAGCTATCGTTGCCTAAATCTGCGATAAAAACCACCAGTTTTGTAAGTCCATTCTCTAGTAAATACACATGTCGCATCTTTATCAAGCCCAACCCCCAATTCACCATGATGGCTTTCATACAAAAATATATATTATTTTGACGTACTCAACAGATCGACGGTACCTTCCGCATCAACCAACCACCCGTCCTTTTGGGCTACACACAGGAGAACAAGACGAACAACGAGGAGCTGGGCATGGCCATGGGCGATAATACGTGTATCACACTGTTTATTACTGTAGAGCCAGGACTGACCACGGGCGAGATCAGCAAGCAAAAGGTACTGTAGTTGTAGAGTGGAAAAGTATAATAATATTGAAGCTACACAAATACAACGTAGTAGTAAAAAGAGCCCTATTAAGTTTCAACAGAGACCTTTTAAACTCTCCGGGAAATTGCAAATATGTAAATAGGATCATTAAGTAGAAAGTAGAATTTTACCACACGATTTCGGTTTTAATTTCAAATTTTATTTTCTGCAAGCATCACAAAATGAAAGCCAGGGTCAACATACAATTTTTTCAGTCAGCCTTTCTGTTTTCCCTCTTTAATATTGTTTTATTATTGTGTGATCTGTATTTCAGGATAACAAAATGCTGGATATGGTAGATTTTTCAATCTTTAAGTTCCTTGTGTTTGCTTTTTACACCAGTTTGTTTCTCGGCCTTGCATATAGAAAAGTCTTGATAAAGATCGCTCGTTAAATCATCTCAATGATTGCTTTTCATTTCCACCAAAGCACACAGTACATCATCGATCATTTTATGATCTCAAATCGTATTAAGAAATATTCAATATTCTTTCTACACATAGCCACTGTTCTGTCGACGAAATAAGAGAAACATCCATGATACTAAAAAACACGGAGGAATATTTTTTAACGTCGACTCACTTTATTATGCATTGTATACTGATGAGTATTTCGTATCCACTCTTATTAGGCGATTAAAGAAACCTATTGCATGCTATTGTTCTATTCTTTAAGAATGCAGATTTCGCGGAGCACCATAGGTCATGTCAGAAAAAGTATTGATAATGTCGATATTTTGAAAAAAAATCGGTAAAAGTGGGAACTTAAGATGACAAATATTTCAAAATATAAATTAATATATTTAGATTGCTTTCATTACACACATTTTACTTATCCGTAATTTGTCGTATAATTAATTAGTTGGATTCATGTAACACACTAAAATTTACCTCCTTGGCATCTCATGGGTGACCATTCCCAAATTTAAAACATGATGAGCCAAAAAAGTGATGGCATCGCCCCACAACATAAATACCAGAGTAATTTCACATATATTTTGCATCTTCAAGTAACTGTCTCATTGCTTCTCCTTCCCCAACACAGTTCGACAGCAACGAGGACGAGGGTCTCCTTGTAGCAGGCGACAAGTGGCTGGAGCCGCTCGAGAACAAGTTCCCCAAGCGAGAGTACAAGACCACGGTTGTAGACATCAACGGTAAACTGGTGTTTATCACGCGATACTTCCGCGAATTGCAGCCGCCAAGGGAGCTGCTCGAGGGCGGGGATGATGTTGAGAAAGCCGTGAGTGCTACCGATTATTGAGCTTGTTCAATGCATTTCATATGCAAAAATAATGGAATAAAAGAAACAAATGAGTAAATCTTGGATATTTATGTATAATGTGGAACAAGTTTATGTCCATGTTATTCATCTTGAGTTTTTTTTTATGTATTCTAGTTGTATGTTTAATTTTGTTATTCATGTTATATATTTTTTATTTTAATTCTGTTATTCATGTTATTAAAAATACATTGGTTTAATTTTCTGTTTCAGGAAAAAGTGGCTCGCTACGTATCGCTGATCCCCTTTGTGTCCGACGCCGTCTTCTTTCCTGGCATCGTCGATATTTGGAGCACCTGTGACGTAAGTTTGTATTCATATATATTGATCCACTCGGTAACAAGGTTAGGTGGTGATTGTGGTTTTGAACGTACATTTTCAATCTCTAAGATTAAGCAATGATTTATATTCTACCGGTCCATCTTAATTAGCGATACATGGTTTACGACAGCATGTCACTGTTCTCTAGAGGGTAAATGAAATGGTTTTCCTTTAAAGCATGTGAAAAATAATACATTAGGTGTCTGTTACACCCGTATACTTAATTAATAACAATTTTTTCCACTTTGTTTATAGCAATTCCTGCAGATGATGCAGGGCGACGAGGAGGAACACGCGGTGCTGCTCACCAACTACTTCCTGGGCATGGGTAAAAAGGCCTGGCTGCTTCTGGGTATGTTTAACATTTAGGGATTGGCATTAATACATTTGGGCATTGGAATAAATATATTGACTCGGGTTTTGCTCATTCCCGTGTAAACAATGTGAAACTATTTAAATCATTTAACGATGTCTAATGTATTTCTCGTAGAAGAGGTGGATGGCTGCTTTCAAGGTAATATGTGTAGGCACAATAATATAGATGCTATGGTATATTAATGGTTTCCACAAAAGATACCGATCACATGGTAAATGATTTTCAAAGACTCCTGTGCTCATATTATATTTTTACATTCCATTCATGTACCCACAACTTACAAAATTTAAAATATTGTATGTCTTAAAAATTATTCTAGGTACTGCAATACCCGAGGGCCCGACCGCCTACGTGATAACACAAGAGAACGGTGACTTCTGGATTTGGAATGCGAGTACGGGCGAACACTTTAGTTACCGCGATAGTTACTGTCCTGTGGTGAGCGTTGGATGTTTGGTGGATGCGAACAATGTGAGTATATTGAGTATATCTATAGAGATGTTTTATACATTTTTGTTACAATATAATGTTTAAGGCTAGTATAAGCAATCCTTATTCTGTTTGTTTGATACCAGGACCGCTAATAATCGTAGCATTTAACCTCACGCGTTTCCCCATTGTTGTATGTACATTTGATTTTTAAAATAATGTTTAGCTCAAGAAAAGCAGAGAATATGTGTCCATTTAATACAATTTTATCGATTTCGCCGGTGTCTCAATGGTCTTAAATGAGTGAATATTTTTTCATCTAGATATTTGCGAACGTCCAACCGAATGAGATCCCAAGCCGTCTCTCCTTCGACTTGACCAACACTTCCAATTGGCGGCCTTTCTTCAATAAGAGCTATCCCTTCCCTGGCCTCTCCTCCGTGCAGGTAATAATCGAAGAATAATAAGGTTATAAGCTTATCGAAATAGTCAATGGATTTGTTTTCGGATGACATCAATGCTTTGTATAAATGTGATAAGGTATTTTTGAGGATGCAGTCATTCTCACATTGAACATGGTATTTTCACCCACTGAATTCTGCTTATCTCTGAATAATTACTGTTAGCAAATCGCCTTTATGTCTTTTCCATGCACTTTTCTTTTAGCCAAAATCCCTGCTGTACCACGAGACGCCCAAGGAGTACGTGATGGAGATCAGCGAGAAGATCGAGCGCATTTTGAAGGACAAGGTCATGAGCTGGCGACCCAAGTTCATCACGCGCTGGAACCGATACTGCGTGCACACGTTTAGGAGACTCTTGCTCAAGTGAGTGGTTAGGAAGGGATGTCGGAGATGTTCTTTTATGCAGTAACGAGAAGATAAATTGGCATCGAGTTTCTCTCTTATTCCCCTACCCGCCGATTCAGTTATAGGCCTGTAAATGTTTTCAAAAAGCATACAGTGTCGCTTTAAAGGGAACATCTTTTGAGGAAAAAAATCCGAAATTCGGCATTTGATTAAATACTCTCACAAAGTGTATGCATGCAAATCAGTCACATTGTTTGTCTTTTTTTTCTTAGACTTGAGAACACGCGTGGAGTGGGCATGCAAGATGAACACACGACGGAGCTAGACCAGATTCTAGGGTCTTACAAGGTAATATGCTTATGCTATTGACATGTTCAAGATTGTTTGTCTTTATTTCTCGAATTCGTCATACATTGCAATCCGACTCCGTTGATACAGACAATCATCACATCATTTGATTAAACCCTTCTTCTTTCTCACCAATGTTTAATCCCTACGCGGCTTCCTGATCAATGTTCTCCGGCCATGCATAAAAATAAAACCTCTTGATAATATATCTTATACTTTGTAAACTAACATTTTTTTTATTCCAACATTGATGTTCTCTTATTTTCTCCAATTCAATACAGATGTGCGGCTTCCCGATCAACATGCCCTACACGGACGTCGACTCCATCGTGGAGGCCGTCTACGCCACCGGCGTACACCGCCTCGAGTCGAGCAACGTCGAGTTCGCATTGGCAGTGCACGTGCACCCTTATCCCAACCGCGTGCTCAGTATCTGGATCTATGTGGCATCACTTGTGCGAAAGCGATAAAGTAGTAAAGGGGTGTGGGCTTGAGGAGGTATTGGTGCCTGTGTTGTGTCTTAATCATCACTTCTACGACCACCGCAACCATATTATTAGCAAGTGCTACATTTAAGATCAATCGATTATTTGTGTGAATGAATAGTGACTTATCAACTCACTATGGTGGCCGAAACATCCAACATATCTTATAAATACGTGTCTTCTTCTTTGACAAATATGTGTTTTTGATTTTTTTTCGTTTCAATATGTGTATTTGATTTTTTCCGTTTCAAAAGTTATCAATGAATCTATATGGTCGTTTATCATCGAAATTTCAACTGAATCGATGATTAATTTTAGATTTGAAACTAGTGTTACGAATTTATACCACTTGATATCTGTATTTAGATTTAATTATTGATTTTTTATTGCTGTAAGTATACATCAATATAAGTTATATATTATTCGTACAAAAAGCTATGACATTGAACTAAATACATGTATTCGTGTATCCGATGGTAATTCTTATAGCTCTAGAAAATGCGTTAAATTGTTTCAAATTCAATCATATTCATTTTAGTGGATAGAAATTGTATAGATTGATATGTGTATTACTATATGTATAACTTAATCAAACCGTCCATTTTAAGACATAGCTTAACATTACGATTTTATAGAAATATTGTGTTTTGTAGTTTTACAATTAAGTTACGTAGGTCTAAGAATACCTTGAACATTCTCTATCTGTGATAGATTCAGTCTTATTGCTGTGCATTCTGTTGTTAAATCTTAAATTATAGTAGTGATTTCTTCATGTTATTTATGAATTGGTGTTTTAAGTTTTCAATCATCAATAAAATTCTAGTGCTCTGGAATCTTTTCCATTGTTTTATGATTAATAAATCTTGAAATCAGACATGGTTGTGTTCTCATTTATTATACATATTCTCTATTTGTCTCAGATTCCTCAATATGGCTGTGTCACATGACACAACGAAATGTTTACGTGTTATCAAGTAAGTGATATCTTCTATCACTAATATGTATAAGAAATACAATATCAACAATTGGTTTTAGTAAAGAAAAAAAACAGTAAAATACTATTAACACACGAGTAAATAAAACACAGATTTTGTATGCAGGATTATTTATTTAGCACTAACAATATTATTCCGGTCGTCAACAGTATCCATCCGTAATATAATAACAAATTGCAGGTTATATAATTGTTCATTTTAAGTTCTGATAACTTTTACGATAATATATAAGTAGTTTGTTCATTTTTTTTTTTTTTTTCATTTGCTGGTTATAGGTATATGGGATAATATTTATAATACATTTTTATTGAAAGGGTATATAATATTCCTTTTCTCGTTCGTCGTTGGACATTCTACAATCTGAAAGCAAAAATAATATAGGGTTAGCAATCATAAAACTTAGCAACTTTGAAAACATAAACATTATATGGTACATAGTATGGTACATTTTACAGAAACAACTCCATTGTTTTTTTCTTTTCTAAACAAAAAATGAATAAGACCTTCTGAAGTAATAGTGCAATTTGTAGGGCTTTAATTAAAGCTACCGGTAATATAACCTAAATAACGCTAAGGTCATAACAAATGTGAACTTACTTCAGGTCGTCGTGAGTTTAGTTTCGTATGTGGTTTCTACCTTCCGCTATTCCCAACTGAAATAAACGAAGATATATTTGAATAAATATTTTTAATTGAAAACTGTTATGTTAAGCATATTTCTGATTCTAATACGTGGACATCGCATAATTCAAATTCAATTTACCGTTGTATACGTTTCAGTTGGCATACCGATCGTTAAAGTACCAATTACTTCCATCAACACTCATAAGATATAATTAACAAACAAGCTACTTAGCATATACCATATATTCAAACGTTAAACACCCAAAAGGGAGTTTACCCATTATACATATATTACATACCAATCATATATGCATTAACATTAATCAGATATAATAAGCCAACAAGCTATACCAAATACAACATATATTCAAACGTTAACACCCAAAAGATAATTCAAACCTAATACTAACTGTACTCCTGACAAGCACAAGTAAGTACCAATCAGTTGCACCCACATTCATAAGATATAATAAAATATAAAGAAGATTTAACCCTAATACTCACTGCACTCTTGGCAAGCACAGCTTGTGAATGACTTGAAGGTGGCGCTAACAGTCGAGCCGTCGGCACAGTCGAGAGTCACTGGCACCATGACGCCCTCTCCCGAGCAGCACTCGCATAACTTGTCGAGTTGCTCGTATAACAAGGTGCCATCGGCGGCAAACACTTCGACCTATGGGAAGAAGTGAGAGGAATTTTAGCAATGGCGAATGAATGCATAGTGATTAATTTTGTGCGCAATGAGATTATGCTATGCTACAGTTTGATATCGGGGAATTTCGTGAGCATAAACGCATCGCAAAGGACAGGAAAATGAAAAATATTGGAGTTATCTATATCATAATCGTTTCATACAAATAACAATATTTGAGATACTTTAAATCTCAATCTTGAATGATCCATTTCTTGTTTAGTATATGAGCCATAGTAAAAATATTAAAAAGAAAATACCCATGTGGTAACTTGGCGATGACATGTTAACACAAGTGTTTACAAGAAGCAAAGTAAGCCATGGTACAAATATGACAAAATAGGACAAAACCATACCTCGCTTCTTTCGTAGCTTGGGCATGTTCCGTTGCACACTCCGAGCTCGACCGGTTGTGGGCTCACACAGACCATGCCAGTTGGCAATGTAACTGAGAGTGGCTCAACTGTGGTCTCCAGGCGACACTCAGCTACAAAAAATAATACATATTGAGTCATAGCTACAAAAAATACATATTTAGTCATAGGGCTATTTTGTTTATGAGTTCGCCGACAGGGTGAGGTAACGTATGAATAATAACAATGTAGAAACAAATACTTTCAATGTGCTTATATGGTTCATTTCAAAATATACACCGTTAATACAAAGATAGTTTCTATATTGATATGATAGGATCTAAAAGTAAGTGACTTACTTGATACACATCTGCAACAGTCGTCAGCAGTAGGATCTCGTACGGTACCCTAGAAACAGAATAAAGTAAATGTAAATGGACCTATATCTTAAATATATTCAAAAGGTTTATAAGAATTTGTCGCAGAGTTTATATTTCAATATTCATAGCTTCTACAATAGCAAACAAGCGTTGACGCATCATCGATATCACATATAAATCACTAATGAAATTATACAATGAATGTTTCCATGTGAGATGTATTCAATGAAAGCAGACTATTTAATATAACGTTTCCTTTAATTTATTGAAAGTGATATTTAAATGCTTTTTAGAAGTCTACAAACCTCTTCACACACTGGGCAGTTCTCAGTCAAGTCAGTGACAACCTTTTCGCCTTCTATGCATTCGAAAGTCAGGCAGAATCCTTCCGCTAAAGAGAGAGAGAGCATTGGATCATGAATGTTTCTGACCAGATATAAAATGTATATTTAGTATCAAAGACATAATATGTTGTTTGAAATCACATATGATGTTAGAAAAGCATGTGTGTAAATCATAATATTAAAGTTGTCCTGTTTAAAATAGATACAAAATGGCACGAAAATATAGTCTATTGAGTGAGACAATAAGGTAAATTCCAATGTATATTATTTTATAACACTTATGAAGGTAAGGAAACACAGTTTTAGTCAAGAGTTAAGCAAATTGTTAGTAATTTGTTGGTATTTTTTTAGTCATTGTTAGAAATTTGTTAGTAATTGTTAGTATTTGGACATGCACTCACTTCCAGCAGCATCGATATCTGTGCACGAAGCTTGCAAGTCAACATCACAGATGCTACAAATAGACAGGGGTGAAAGGCGGGTGTTACATATTGCCAAAAGCGACAAACAAGAACATGTGTAAAGTAAAGGGTTAATAAGTTGAGTTAGCATTTTAGTTGCTAAGTGAGCAAAATAGTTATAAAATATACACTTTTTGACACAAATTACATTAACTATATTAAATACATGCGATTAGAGTTCAATCAAGAAGTTTGTATTAGTTAAATGACGTGTGAAGAGTGCATAGCATAAGCTGCAGCAGAATACATTAAAAGCGACAAGGAAAGATCAGAATAAGTAAAACAGACCAATCTATATATTGACACGCATGTAATCAAGGTTGCACAAAAAAAAAAACACAAATGAATGTAGATACACGGATACAAAATTTAAGCTATAACGTAAATATATCTAAAATGTTATGTAAATCATATACAGTTGGACCTCGTCAAACCGAATAAAACCTTTTATTGGTTGAAATTGTTTAAATCGATTTTCGGGTTATATGAAAAGATTTGTAACGAACATATAGAGCAAAGAACTTCATACTTTTACGGTTCAAACAATATGTTTCGATCTATCCGTGATCGCTCTAACGAGGGTCCACTGTATGTTAATGGTTAATTCATCACACACGAAACCCAATCCCTTCCCCCTCACTTACCATTCCTGGCAGTCGGTGCTGTTGATGATCTCGGACACGGCATAAGTGACGCCGTCAATCAAACATACACATGGCTCTTCGTTGCAAGGCTCTTCCTCCAGTAGGTTGTCAGGACACTGCTCGCCGTTGCCTGTCGCGTTGCGCTCGATTACTCTGTGATAGGGGACAAAAAAGGGAGGGTAAAGTTAAAAGATTGTATATGAATGTATAGCAGGGTTTAAGAAAGGAGAGACTGTCCTTTGAATTTCGGAGAACTGTCTTATTTAATGTTATATCTTATGTTTTCACACCATCCTCTTGTATTCTATAATCATTAGCTTTTTAGTGCAATAGTAGGCTAAATTGTACAATAAACGTATAATGAAATTGCTGTGAATTACAATCAACGACATGTAAAAATGTGTATTGTTCCTTATATCTTATACTAAGATACCAGACACCTTTTCCTGGATTTTATTCTACGGACCAGTGTGTGAACTGTTACGTTGCATGCATACCCAACTTTGGCATGCCGACGAGCGCTTATTCACGGTTGGTTAAATAACATAATAAATTACCTTACCAGAACAAATAGGGCAAATTTAATGCCTAAGTTTAGACCAGGACTCCGTTTGTTATAACTCTGAAACCTAGTCTAGACTGGAATTGGCCCATAAGGTTTGCATTTGATAATTGACAAAGCATCATAATAATTTACCTGGTCCTGTATCGGATGCCTCCATCACAATCTTTGGTGCAGTCGCTCCATTCTATCCATTCAGATACAATGCAGTCGCCTGCAATGTTAAGCAAAAGGGGATTTAGGAGTATTGCACGTTTTATAGAAACACCATATATACGCAAGATTGTAAAAAAAAGAACAGCAAAATAAACATAATAATTGAAAACAAAGTAAGTTTATTCTGCAGGCGATATCTTGCTGCATAGTTATTGATTAAGTAAAAAAATATGTATAGATATGTGAGAAATGAACAATACTCACAGTTAGCAAGAGGTTCGCACACGATCTGGTGAGTCATCTGGTCGCAATAGCTGAAAAAAGCGATAAATACTTTGATATATCATCATTACATGCGTTTTCCACTTTTTATTATCACATTCATAGACGACTTAACACTAAAAAATGTCCCACGGTGAAAAGGCGCACTTATAATAATTTTGATATTTCACTAGTTTTAATAAACACAATATAAATACCGTATACGTTTTTCGCAGTTCGATTTGAAATTATGAATGCAGACGATTAAACCAACGCAAAAAGAACGCACTTTATCATATATAACATGCAAAAGAGCGACATATCTCATCTAATCTACAGCCCCCTTAATTACCACCGTGCGCAGTTGGGCAGACCGACATAAAAAACGAGGCTATAGTGAAACTTAAGGAAATATTATATCCTTGTTATTTTCTTATATGTCCTTTATAGAGTTATGTAATTAAATCCACTGTGCAAACCTCCCAACTTACCATCGTTCGCAGTTGGGCAAGTCGAATGAACTTTATCACATTAAACATACAAAGGGGCGACATATATCATCATACCATCGTTCGCAGTTGGGCAGATCGACATCGACTCGGTCCACTGGCCATTCGTTTCCTTGTTCGTCGATGCATGGACACTCGGATGGATCCACGCAGTTACCGTCGGCGTCCTCAACCAGTGGGGGTGGGCAGTGACAGGCCTCTGCAATGGGACAAGTCAATGTTTTAATACATGTATATTTAATGCTAGAATATATGTAGGCCTATATATATGTAGATTCATTTGGATAGTTTTAGAAGGTTTTCTATATGTATAGACAAAAGTACTGACACATATCGTCTGGGAAAATCGATGCTCCGCAAGAAATACCTTCAGATATCTGAGCTATTCCTCGGAAAACCTAGGCACAGCGATGCAATGCCCGATCACAGCACTGTAGTTTTATTGAGATACATGTATTATATTTTACATTGTGGAGAATGACATGCCTCTCCATTATAATGGAGGTGGGTAATTTTATATAGACAGTATAAGCATAAGGGGCTATAAAGTCATAGCTAAATTAGGTAAGATTGGAATTATTTAAAATCAGTAACTATGAATATCTTACGTACATAGTTATTGTTTCAAATTTAATTATTCATGCATATTCAAGCTATGTTTTGGTGAGTCAGAAAGACATACTGATGATAATGCAATTGTTGTTTTAATCTACGCACTAAAACGACTTAAATCTGGAAATTCACATTTATACTTATATATCAATTTGTCCATGCGAATGTATAATGCATCTACATGTAGTCAGAAGCTCTTACCTTCGCAGACATCGGGTTCCATGCATGAGTTGGGGAAAGCGACATGCACACATGTGGTTGGGCATTCGCATCTCTCGATCAATTCCTGGCCAGGCGGGCATTCTACAATAAAAAATATATGTCTCAAATAAAAGATGATTTTTTTTTGAAGTTATCATATCATGCCCAATGCGATAAGTATCTTAAATGTCAGGATGATCTCCATTGATACAATATCGATTCAAAATTATCTTTACTCAAAAAAGCGTTCCCGAGAGATATTTGCAATCTCCTATCTGAAGAGTAAGCAGCCTATTTGTACATTACATTAAAAGTAGTTCTATCGTCACATTATAGAGCATACACAATGCATGTTAATTATTTTTTATGAGCGTAATTTTCATGTTTGGGACTCTTTAACATGCATGAAAATGAAGACAATCGATAAAATATTGAAAACAATATGAAAACAAATTCCCTATTTTGGAAATGGATTCAAATGGACTCAACGTGCACGGCATCGTCTCCAAAGGGCTGCTTCCTTATCTTCGTTTGATCTCTCTTACAGCTTCAATTTATCCCCGAAGCTCCTCAATCCGATACAAACCATGTTTAATGTATCCCCAAATCACCGCCTACCTTCGCATGGATCCAGCGTGCATGGCATGGTCTCCAAGGGGCTGCCATCGCATACATCTCTATTAAATCCCCTTCCACCCGAGGCCCCTGATCACCGTAATACGTTTTATCTCTAATATATAATATATCCCCAACATACCTTCGCATGGATCCAGTGTGCACGGCATGGTTTCCAAGGGACTGCCTTCGCATTCCTCTCCTCCGAACGTGGCGTCCTGAATGGTTTCTCGGGTGCGTGTCTGTTGTCCTTCGCCGCATGTGACTGGGCATGATGTCCATGGCGACCATGGGCCCCATTCGCAGTCCTCTGTTGAATTGGATTAAAATATGTTTTAATTATGGATTCTAAGACAATGTTGAAATAATTCATTTCTATGGGGTATCATTTAAACTGTGTTTATGTATATCGAAAATGGTATATTGGTGGATAAATATGTTAACAAAATATTTGGATTGTTACTTTATAGTGTTCCTGCTTTAATTTAGTCGAAATAAAATCTAATGGGAGGTAATGGATTCATTTACGTATTCCGAATATTACCATTTACGTTGCACATGTATGTATACGCTGCCAATACCGGTCATACATAAACACTCACATGGAAGCAAAACCCTCACATTTTCATATTATTAACCCAAGGAGATACAAAACACTTACCAGGACAAGGATCAGTGTTGCACAATTCAGTATCTATTATGTCTCCATCGCATGGCGCGCCACCTGGTGTTCCGGCCGTGAAGTTGCGCGTGCGCGTTGTGACACCCACGCCGCAGCTCCTCGAGCACATCTCCCACTGACCCCACTCGCCGAACACGCAGTCGCGGCATTCCTCTGTGGTGCATTGCATAATCAAGGTCTCCTCGACGCATGTACTGTTTGGTTGAAAATGTAAATGGTTTATGACAATATACGTATAAAAAGGTATTGGAACTTTTGGAGCATATTGTTATGATGTTTAAATGTATAGTATCAACGGATACATTGACCGTCACACATTTTATGTTTTCTTATTACAAAAACCCCCATTGATAAATTACATTTTTGTAAGTTCAAACGTCTATCACATTCTTATTTTTAGCCTTTTGAGTAGAGACACAACATACGCGTTATTGCAGTCATCGACATATACCTTGGTTAATTTGGATATCCCTAAATATCAATATATTGATAAATACGATATTCGCATGATTATATAGCCTTATCGTTTCACCTATTTCACCACAACATACCAGTTATTGCAGTCATCAATGTGCACCATGGTTCCCGGTTCGATCTCATCACCCAGCATGACTAATTCATCACCAGCGGTCAGACCGGGTTCTCCGTCCATCTCGATGTAGCCAATGACATTGGAGTCGGGTGCCGGGTAGTAGCTCAGGTAGTCCTGCTCGCTGAACACGCATACTGGCTCTGTTGGGGATGGGAAGGACAAAAGGGGTTTAGATATTGGGGTATAAAAAGGGAACGTTAGGCAACGTTTAGATAGGTGTATAAAAAGGAAGGTTAGGCAACGTTTAGTTAGGGTATAAAACGCATAACATTAAGAACATCAAATATTTTTGGTGTTGTTTAAAAAAACGCTGAAGGGTATTTATGTCGTTTATAGTGTTTTCAATATAAGACAGATATATGACGTCTTAGATTAAGATTTATTTTAGATTGAATTATTTAAATATATGAAGAACTCGTGTTTTGCTATATGATAAAATATAAAGTTTAGTACAATGACTGTTGTTCTACGAGCGCAATAAGCAATGAAATAAAAAGAATACTCACCAGGTGCTGTAATTGAGAAAAAAAAAAGAAAAAGAAAAACTGGATTAATATTATATTCAAAATTTGCTTACGCATGGAAGTGGAATGCAATTACAAATACAAGTATCAGAAGCATGTAGCTTTATTTTACAATTAAGCATGATATCTTATCTTAGAAGTCCCAGATCAAAATTGAAACATAACCCACATTAGCAGTTCCAAATGTAAGATAAAATACTTCCGAATTAGTTGATCTTTTCAACAATGGCACTCAATTCAATATCAGATTAAGTGTTCAATTTCTGAATTATGCTGAGGTGAAAATGATTTATTTGTTCTTTTTGCTAAGATGCCAATATACTACAAATGCAGAAGAATACTTACTAGTAGTTGGCTCTGGAGTCGTTGTAACTGCAACAAAATAAAAGATGTGAATTGAAAAAAGCGCTCATTTCCATTTAATTCAAAACAATGACTTTACAATTGATATATGATGAAATGAATACAACTGTATTGATTGAGATTAGTCTTAGTTGTATTTGCCTCTTTTTCGTAATAACCAAATATATATTTTTTTGCGGCAAACTTGAACATCTAAACACACATGCATTGATAATTGAAGATCATCTAATCTATATCAAACAAGTTCAACTAAAGCGCTAAATGGACCCTACCTTCACAGACAATTTGAATAATTTATAATTGAATACCATTTAATCTATATCAGAAAAGTTCAACAAAAGCGCTAAATGGCCCCTACCTTCACCGACACAGGCGTGTACTGACAGTTCACCCATGGCCCAACCAAAGTTGACGCCGCTTGGAATAATCACAATCTTGGTCACATCAGCGTATCCGGTTGGCAACTGGCGAAGCACCGTTGTGGGTTCGGACGGATTCAAGCCGCTTTCCTGTGAAATTTGACGTAAGGTGATGATAAAACTAAAGATAATATACAGGATATTGAGGAAAATGGATAATCAATTGATATGGTAGATGTCAATTATTAATGTTTATTTGTTTTATTTATGCTTATAATAATTGTTTTTCATAGGTATATTATTATCATCCGCAATATTGCGACCGTCTTTATTTTACGGTACTAGTTAACGAACAAAAACAGTGGCTTTGGGTATTTCGAAAGTTGAAGTTTCGACCAGATTCGGCCAATTTCCGCTAACCGAAACTGCCGAAACTGTTTTAGGAAATTTCGGCAAGATTTGGCCACTTTCCGGTAACTGAATCTGGCCGAAACTGCCAAAAGGCACATCTTCACGCAAAGACATTTCATTTGAGCTTATTCCCAGGACTCAACGACCTTCCGTTAAAAAAGAAACAGCCTGAAAAAGTTATGTTTAAAAAAACCGCTGTTTTTGGGCATGAAATCGGCAATTTCCGGCTTCCGTTACAAAGATACAGCTTGGAAAAGAATCGTTGACGGACAGACAGACGGTCAGACGGACGGATACCCCAAATTAAAGGCCCCCAACCTTTGGGTTGGGGTCAAGCAACGCTACTTTTCGTTTTACTCACAGGAGCGGGCTGTACTGGTATGGGTAAGTCATCAGCTCCGAGCAACTCAATAACGACATCCGTAGCACCGAAGACGAGGAACTCAATCTTCAGCAGCACAAACGGCATCTCATCCGGTGATTCAATGGTCATGATCTCATTTGGTGCCAGGGTGACAGAAAGGCCGGCCGCGGTCGCTTGTGCGTTCGGAATCACGTCGTTGATGACGTTGCCGCGAATGACGAACTGTGTTTCGTCATCGGCAAACACGTCGGTCATGTCCATCGGGCACTCGAGCACTGTTGAATACGCATGCGTAAAATGAGATAGATGTGTTCTGTGTATGTTCGATATCATGTCAAATGTGCATGCGCACAATGTGATTTATTTGGAAAATGGTTATCAAGGTTTTGTGTACGTTCGTTAACATGTTAAAGGTCGATTTTGATATGGATTAGATGATATCTTTAATGCTTTTCAATAATATTACGAAAAAATGAGATTATAAGCAATAGATAGATATGTTTTAATTTATATTTATTCAAGACGAAGCAACCATATCAATGGTTTTTGGTGAAACACTATAATTTAGAAAAATCAACAATTATGATTATCAGGGTAGTCTCGTTTTAGGCCGAAAATGGTGTTTAAATATGATCTCATAGTTTATAGTATATTAATGCTCTGAGAACACTTACAGACTGTTGTTGTCGGCACAGGTGTAGTAGCTGAAACAAAATCAAAGACATTCAGTAATTAAAATAAATATGTATGCTGTAACATGTTTGCATGTGAGAATTATTTTCCAAGATTTGATATGTACAAATATATTAATAAATATAGTAAACTACTGGAGACTTAAGGGATTCAATAATTTTTTTCTCAGGTTTAGTATATTAACCATAACGTAGTTCTACTAAAACTGCTCACTGCTGACAGGCAAGCAGCAGACGCGCAGTGACAGGTCCTTGACAACCACATTCTGGCCAACGAAGCGGAACACGACACGTGACGCCTCCTGGTTGGCAGGTGCGTTGATGATGCTCTCGCCGAATGTAGGCAGGTTGGTGAACTGATGCGGATAGATATAGCATGTAAGTGTACTTGTTTATACATGTATGTAGTTTTTTTACAGGTTTTTTAATGCCACCGGACTAAACCAAATTTGTTTTGCAGCTGAGAAAGCGGTAAATATAACGTAGAATTTAAATCATAAATTAACATTTAATTAAGGCTCTAAGTATTAGAATAATGCTGTGTGAGCATGATTGAATTTCAGTAATACGCTTTTATTTTTTAAGCTTGTGATTATGTCAATGTGAACGATTGTGCATGTAACGGTGAGAAAAAAAACTCAATCAACATACATACGTGAAACTAACAACATTTGGCCTAAACCCCTCAACTCACCGTATCCGTAGCAACCACAGCATTGCCATCATCCAGGTATGTAATCTCCACCGTGAAAGTTCCAGCAACCGTCACCATAGCATTAAGCACAACACTTTCGGCACACAGCGTCTCCACAATGATCCTGGCCGGGTTTGGCGGCAGGCTTGGGCCGACAACGAGCATGGAGCCCGAGTTGAGAAGGGCGTCGTTGACGTCATTGCCCTGGCCAATGTGCGTGGCTGTGACGTTGAAGTCGGGGGAGCCCTCCTCCAACACCTTCTCGGTGCCGTCAGTGCAGACTGGGATTAGGGGAAGAGAGTGAGATAGTATTGTGTAATTTGTATGATATTGCGGTCAGATTCACACGTATTTATTTATGATTCTTTTATTTTGATCCAAATTAGTTATAATACGTAGTTTTACTTTTAATTATTTGACGTAAACAGATCTGTGTCGTCCAATATTTCATTAGTTAATGTCACTCGCTGTTATTAACAATTTCTCGACAAAAATAGGCTATTGATAACAAAAGATAAGACTTTATTTGCTTGCAATCAACATACATGTAGACTACTGTGATTTTTACAATTTTAGAACATGCATACAGACATAAATACGATTCAAGTTTAAAACATTATATAACTGACTAGATTTGGTTTGTATTGCACTGTTTTTCACTTATATTATGTACATATGTATTAGGAGCTCTTGAGTGAACATAATATCTGAGCCTTCAAACTTTAGTTTACAAATACACTTTCACTCACTTGGTGTGTTGCAAGCGCGCACGAATATCTCTTCAATTTCAATGTCGCTTCCGTCGTCATTGGTCGGTGTGATCTTGATCGCCGCCACGCCGGGGATTCCGGCCACGCTGTCAATCAGGGTCACGGGTTCACCAGCAGGGTCAAGGTTGTCGTACTGTGTTAGGAAAGGAGGGCGAATGTGGCAAAATATTTAAAGTCGGGGTTTTTCATCATGTTGATGTAATGGGATTGAAAGGAAGGCATATTATTATAATTGATGCCTAGAGACGTATCTCTATGTTTAAAAAAAATATATTTCTTCTTAAATGATAAATAACATTAACTAACGTTAGCCGTGTCAATCTTTCTAAAATGATATTTCCATGGATAATTTCAATCTCCCATTTGACACATGCACTTTGTCTTTTGCAAATATCCAATTAGTTAAATCACAAGTACCCCGCAATTTGACTTGCACAAAACCATAATTTCACCGCCTCACCCCGTTAAGACGGTAACCGGAAAGAACCATCCCCCGAAGGTTCTTTTCAACTACCCTTTAAGACTGAAACATACCGTGATAGGTGGGTATCCAGGCAACGGGTCTCCGTTCTCATCGACCAATTCCACAGTGACACTGGTGGCGCCTGTGAACGTCGCACTGACGTCCAACAGAATAAACGGCTCGTCCACGCTGCTCGATTCGATCGACACGACGTCGTCGGGGCTCACGATCAATGGCGAACCTGAAGAGAATGGGGAGATGGATAGAATGGAAATTTAAACTATATGTATGTTTGAATTTTACTTCTTTATTCATTTAAAGCGTGCAGTAATTATATACTTGGAGGACGGAAAAGTAAAAACATGGATAGACTCCTTCTTAATAGGGACCCTATATTTTAAACGTTTATAAGCCCTTGAGGTATGATAATTTGAATGATGATTTGAAATGTTATTGACTATAACAAATATAAGTAGTATCACTCCTACGTCTTCTCATCGTCGTTCTTGTTAATTAACTTATCGTATGATATTATTATATCAAACGTATTTTAAACCTACCAGGTGTGACTCCCACGCCAGGGGGTAGTGGCTAAGGATCAACCGCATTCAAGCTCTAAATATCAACTTAGATTCTATCTAGATTCTAATCTTTTCACCTAGATTCTATATACAATTTTCTTACTCACCAGGTGTGACTCCCACGCCAGGCGGCAGTGGCTCATCGTCGTTCTTGCTGATGACAAACGGCGGTGTGGCGTCGTCTCCAGTGGCGCTGTCCAGGATCTCCATCACCGACTGTGCCGGGCACTCCTCTGTTAAGAGGGAAAGGAAAAGGACATGAAGAATAATGATCGGGTAAAAATGTTGTGTTAGCCCGTATGTGTGTGTTTGTGTGTGTGAAAAAGAGAGAGAGAGATACACACTATTGTTGCTGATTTGCTGCGTTTATGTTCATATGTGTAAGAAAATAACAAAGCAATGGCCATGTTTGGTTGAATAGTTCAATTTAAAAAAGTACCTATTTTGTTGATTAATCAATTGCAAATTTGAACAATAAATTCAAAATGCTATGTTTGTATTTGAATAAATAACACTTACTTATGACTGTAGTTGTGATCACTGTTGTAGTTTCCTCTGTTGTTGTTTCTGTCAAAATAAATTGAATCGTGTTAAAAATGAAAAAGAACCAATATCCTAAACTCTACAATCCATATCATATTATTTAAGGAGTTCATACGACAATGTGCTTAGAAGAAATTAAACATGGATAGCAAGAATAGAAAGTTTTGACTTGTTCAAAACACTAAAGACGACAGCAAAAAGGCTTAACTTAAACGTCCGTCGCAGTTATCAAAACGTTATCACTAAATAACCCAAAAATATTTGCAGATACACCCTTATTCCCTAAAATACCAATTTGAGATCAAACGCTATTATACCTGGGAAGTTGCAAGCGCGCACGAATATATCCGTGATGGTAATATCGCTGCCATCGTCATTCGTGGGCGTAATGAGGATATCGGCCACGCCCTCGATGCCTGTCGTACTGTCCACGGCAATCACCAGCTCACCATCGGGGTTCACCGGGAACTGCAATATGGAGAATTGGAGAGATGTTGAAAAGCATGTTTATTAATATCAATTAGGATCCTCGAATATAGATTAGATTTCTAGGTTTAATTCGTTTCCGTTTTATATTTTCTAAAGTATACATTTACATGGTTTACTCGATATTGCTTCAAGCATGGAGTCGTTGGTAATCAAAAGGTTGGTAATCTATCATGGTTCATCATATGTGTGTATGTTATATCTTAAGGAAATGCAAAGGAAGCTTAGACATTAAGCAATTAAAGTTGGAAGCAAACAATTGCTAAAATAGAGCATAGGAATAACAATTTCCCCAAGGTTCAACACACGTGCTCTACCTTAATTTGCCAGACAAATAAAAGGCGCTTTGATTACTCTTATAATTTATTGAAAAACAATAACAAGTAGCATTTGTTCCTTACCGTCTGTGGTGGATATCCAGGTACCGGAAGTCCATCCTCTCCAACCAGGGTCACGGTCACCTCAGTGGCTCCCTCAATGACAAAGAGCATATCCAGCACAATGAACGGCTCATTGACACTGTCGGGCGTGATACTGATGACGTCATCTGGACTGACAACCAGGGCGTTACCAGGGACGATGCCACTTCCGGCCGGTGTGGGTGCGTTGTTAACGGTGATGACGAAGGGGGGTGTGGGGCTGGTGCCTGAGGTGGCGTCCAACTCTTCCATGATCGACTGAGCAGGGCATTCCTCTGTTAAAATGGGAATGAGTTCATCAGTTAATCACGTGTTTTTGGTTGGATATATGCATAGCAATTAGCAAGAAGTATGTTAATATATAGATAGCATAACAAACATGATATGAGCAACTATTAGATGTTATGTTTAAAGATAAAGCATATTTTCTACCTAAAAAGGACTTTTGAAAATACATATTTCAAACTGAAATCTTAAATTACAAATACTTTTGATTTGAAATAAACTTACTCATTACTGTAGTGGTCTGTACCGTCGTCGTTGTGGCTTCTGCAAATAAGTGAACATATTTTATATTTACGAACTGTACATTTTTCTCTTTTTTCTGCATTTCATTTAACACTTAGTATATATGATAATTCAAATTTGGTTTATGACAAAATCAATATAGGTGAATTAAACAAGAATTAGATCACATACTTGTAAATTAATTTGGCCACAGGAAAAAAAAATAACGAGAAACAAACGAATGAGTCCAATTTCGTTAAAAAGCGTTATGCACATCATAACTTATGATTCGTATGCTGCTACGACTCCACATAGGTCTATTCATACCTGGCTCGCAGCACCATACAATCTTCATGTTAGCAATCAGTGCGCCTGGCATAGTTGGTATCTCGAATTCGAAGCGGATCGCTGTTACGCCTGCGATATTTACCACGTCGGAAATGGTTTCGATCTCATTAGGGTTCAAGCCGTCATACTGAAAAGGTTAAATAGAATATGGTATAATTGCAAGCAGGTGTAGAAATGCGGTGAATCATAAACATGTTTAGAATATAATATGAGCATATCGATAGCAAAATGTAGGAGATCAATGGATTGAGCATTCACGGGTTTTCTTTTTTGGATATTTGGATGCCAGCAAACATAACATCATGTTCAACGAAATAAATAAATAAAAGAAGACAGTAATGTGCAAAATATTTGTTATCCGGTGTTGCATTCATATAATGTGCCATTCATATAATGTGCCTTTTCTCTATATGTTCTTTTTAAAGGGGCTGCTGCTCATTTGAGCTCGGGGTTACTTATATATATGCCCTTTTTCGAGATTTTTTTCGTGGTGTTATTTGCTCAAAGGATTAAGACCAAGGGGTTGTGTTGACGCATTATATGCTATTGTATGCTATTGTTTTCTCTGGATTAGTTCAAGAGTAATTTATTGTTTTTAATAACTTACCCCCTCCCAACATCTGTCATTTAATCATTGCTTTTTTGGACGTCATTAATACGGCTCTTAATAAAGTTTCATATTTTTTTTACATAATTCCTCTCGTCTAACCGAAAAGATTTCAAATCTTTGATTTGCTTTGATATTATATAGTTTGACCTTCAAAATGACCTTCAAAATGTCTTTTTTTCCTCTAAATCGATACCATGGTTGTAATTTATTTCAAAAATTGAAGTTTCTTCGATAAAGAGTAACTCTACGAATTGAAAGCCTCGACGTATCTTTGATTACTTTTAAAATTGCAATTGGTAAGTTGTCGAATATAATTGCAATCCTTAGAATAAAGCTGGATGTAATTAAGAATTTCAATTAAGACGAGCAGTAGATTGTGATTTAATTTACGTGAATATTCATGTTTTATTTACAATACAAAGTAAACTTTAAATGAGAATGCTCTTATGATTGAGAAATGGATAAGTATGTATAAACATCAACTTAAATAAAGAGGATACCTAAATCGATACCTTGGACGTGATGTCATTGCAATGAATATTGCAATCGCTTTTTAAAAATCTTAAGATATTATTATTCATACTTTATTGTATCCTTCAATAAACCCAACCCCTTTATTAATAAGTTTGTTAAACATTGTGAACAAATAAGGTACATTACATATACGGCACACATTACTTGAATGCGTATAATGCATATAAATAATTTGGGGGGTGTTTATTTCTACGGGCACATTGTTTCTACCCAACACCGGATTTTAATTAGAGCAATCTGAGAAGCCCGATAGAAACTTAACATTTTAGCCTCAAAAAGACAGTAGCTCAGAGAAAGCCAAATAAAAATAAAACGTTCTCCATACTTGCATCTATCATCCTTTATACAAATACAAATGAAGTGTCTTAATAAATGTCTTATATATGGTCAGCATCCATATCACAACACTCACCTCTTCAACCTGTGGTCCATCTACCGTCTCGAAGGTCACCGTGACCTTCGACACGTACATGACATCGAACGTGAACTCGGTCACGAACGCCTCGCCCTCGGTGCAGATGGGCGTGAACACAAGGTCGTTCTCGTCCGGAAGTTCGAGTGCCGTCTCGAAGGGGTTGATGAAGGCGTCCGAGGTGTCGAGGCCGGGGTTGGGTCCGTCGGCGACCAAGGTGAAGTCGGCGTCGTCTTCGGTCGTGTCCGTCTCGAATGTGCCGTGCGGGCATTCTGTGGAGTGAATAATGGAAAATATAATGTGATGTATTACGTTTGTAATGTGAAGATTAATTCGCGTTGTAAATGAGGCTCAGTATTATTAGTCTTGCCTAAAGTATATGTGTCATGATAAAATGTCATATCATTAAAAACTAATTGTGATGTACTATGTGTTATATGGTTCGAAGGTGTCGTGGGGACTTTCTGTGGAGTGTAGAATTTGAAATATAAAGTGATGTTCTAGTTGTGTATGTAATTGAATCGTTCACATTGTATAAAGCACTTTATCTTAGTGGCTATATTTTAAAATATATTGTTATGGATAATGCCATTGTGAGTAATATGTAGATTTATTCGTGTGGTTAACACATGGAGGTTCATTTTATTAGTCTAGCATAAAGTATATGTGTCATAATAAAATGTCATTATCCTTTTTGAGGTACTGACAAAATGGTAAAATAATGTTAAACGCACTGGTGTTCTGGGACAGAACACATAAACATGACAACACATAAACATTTGTCATAATAATGGATTAAAATAAAAATAACAATGGTTTACAAACTATAGTTCAATTGTACTAGTAAATCGTTCATATGTCTCAGATAATCTGATAAAAAAACTCTTTTAACAACTGTCTTCTTGGTCGAAATACTTATTATATATGTTACCATAGAAACCACATCAAAGCAAAGAAAGATTGTTACCTGGTGGCGGAGGCGGTGGTGGCGTAGCAACCGTTGTCGTTGTTGGTGTCGCTGCAACGAATAAAAAGGAAAACTCTCTGTAATCTAAGCTCAAATTTAAATAGAACATGAAATATAGTTTCTATGTAAATTCAATTAGACTCCATTTATCTGTTGTGCATCGATCAATTACGAAAACGAGGCTGTACGATATAAAAACGGGTCATGAGCCATAAAAATTGATAACTAATCTCATATTAGAACCAGCTTACGTGTTGGCGTAGGTGTTGGTGTAGGTGTTGGTGTTGGCGTTGGTGTCGGGGTAGGTGTTGGTGTCGGTGTTGGCGTTGGTGTTGGCGTAGGTGTTGGCGTAGGTGTCGGTGTGGGTGTTGGCGTAGGTGTTGGCGTAGGTGTCGGTGTTGGCGTGGGTGTTGGCGT